>JBBPBX010028777.1:22626-36318 GCA_038048925.1 Garcialebias charrua | reverse complement strand
AATTGTCGTTCAGCCATGATTTGATGTCCAACAGACAGTTTCTGAGTTCAGTCAATTTATGGAACTCAGAAGTTCGAAAAGAACAGTACAGCTGGATGTCGTCAGCATACAAGTGATAAGATACATTACTGTAACGTTTCAAAATAAAACCTAAAGGGCGTAAATACAATAAAAAGAGGATCGGGCCCAAAACTGAACCTTGGGGTACCCCACAAGACAGCCGCGCAACATCAGAGTGAACATTGTTCATAAAAACAGTAAAAGACCTTTCGGATAAATAAGAAATAAACCAATTCAAAACAGTGCCTGAAATACCAAAAAACTCTCTCATTCTGTTGATCAGAACAGTGTGATCCACTGTGTCAAAGGCTGAAGACAAGTCCAATAAAACCAACACAGTGTAGTTTCCAGAATCAGCTGCCATCAACACATCATTAGAAACTTTTAATAATGCAGTTTCTGTGGAGTGAAGTTTGCGAAAACCAGACTGAAAAGAATCCATAAAGTCATCAGTCTCCAAAAAGCAGTTTAGCTGTTGTGCTACAACCTTTTCAAGGATTTTTGACAGAAGGGGAAGTTTAGAGATAGGTCTGTAGTTTTCCGGCAACGATGAATCCAAGTTTGGCTTTTTGAGTAAAGGACAGACGACAGCAGTTTTAAAGTGGTGTGGGACAGTGCCAGAATGAAGAGAAGAATTTATCATTTGTACGACACTGGGGCCAATACAGCTAAAAATGTCTTTAAAAAGAGACGTAGGGAGGACATCATGGGGGCTCGATGACAGCGTCATATGACCCAAAAGATCTGAGATGTCCTTAGTGGAAACAGGGGTAAAAAAAGACCACTTGTCAGTGGTCAGCGATAAAGGAACCAGAGGAAGGGCAGGTGAGGGACAAATATTTACGTGTTTGTTAGTTGTGGTAATGTTATCCATCATTGCTGCAACTTTAGCCACAGTAGCTAACGCTGCCTGTCAGTGATGTAATGCTTTAACGTTTACTTTCTGTATTTACGTGTTAGTTGGCTATGATAACGTTAATCATCATTATCAATTTACTATTCTGTAACTGTTTAAGGAAACAGCCTCTGATCTAGCTAGCAGCCACAGGTAGCTAAACTGTACACTGCTGCTGTGTCAGTGCTGTAAATGTTTATCTATTCAAGTCTCTGACATCTTACAACACTGTTGTTTAGAATAGCATTTTAAATATTAAATTAAAAGCTAATCTCTGACATCTTACAACACTGTTGTTTAGAATAGCATTTTAAATATTAAATTATATTTTTTGTGTTTTCACGTTTGTGTTTTCTCTTAGGTCAACTGGATGATGCCGCATGGAGAATTCAAGAGTTGCAGAGACAAGTTTTGTCTCTAGAAATAGAAATCCAGAAGCTGTCAATTAAGAAGTGCCCTGTGTGTGTGTTTGTGTGTGTGTGTGTGTGTGTGTGTGTAGTTTCTTCACAAACATTGCTCCATGTACAGTGTTCAATAAAAATTTTAAATTAATGTTTGCAAGAAGCAGCCACAAACTTTGTTTATTTTCTTACACAATACTGTAGAAGCTTTAATTTGAGCTTTTCCTCTCCTCCTCCACGTACTGCATTAGATGTGTAAACTGTACAAAAATTTTCAATTTAAATGTAAAACATACATATATGCAGATTACTGAAGACAAACTTTCAAAAAGTTTTAACAGAATTATTCACATCATTCACAAATTCCTTCACCATATGAAGAGGCGAGTAATTATTATTATTTTTTGTCTGGAGAGTGACTGTTGTTTTCTTTTAAATTTCTCGTTACAGAGTGAAGGCTCATTTTAAAATTGTGAGTTGTTGCCAAGGAATCCAAAATTCCTGCGTAGCTGTAGTCTTCATTAAGGCTAATCAGATCCTCTTCTGAGGGGGTGTTCAGCCCAGACCCTGGAAAACGAAATACAATAAAGTAGAAATTATTTTACTGTCCAACAATGTGGAAATCCAGGTGCTACGGCAGCAAAGTGACATGTAATCAAAACAATTTGGTTCACACAAACACAAAGACAGGCCAATTGTGGAACAGGTGAGTTTACATGTTCCAGCGGTATTTGTATCATCTGTCTCCCTTTATCAATCCATCCACAAAAATATATATCTATATATACTGTATATATACATCTATGTATGTATACAGTATGTGTATGTATACATACACATATACAGTGTATATATATATATATATATATATATACAGGGAACCCCCGACCTACGAACGAGTTCGGGACCTAAGAACCGTTCGCAGCTCGATCCTGTCGTAGGTAGGGGGTGAAAATTGCGTCCCGTTCGTAGGTCGTTATTTCGTTCGTAGGTCGCGGAAATACCGCTAACGGTGCGCCGCGCACACATTTAACAGCATGAGACTGACATACTGGGCCATAAACATGCACAGAACTTTATTTACAAACACTTATCTAAACCATTACACCACACATTCATCCATAAACACACACAGTAACTGTACATCAGTAACTTCACATCAGAACTGCAGGAAATCACATCAGCAAAATGATGTCAACAATCACACATGAACACTTCTCAAAGTGCAGCTTTTAACATCACAACAGCAGCAAATCAGGGACTCCCATCAGCAAAATGATGTCAACAATCACACATGAACACTTCTCAAAGTGCAGCTTTTAACATCAGCAGCAGCAAATCAGCAGGAACTGACATCAGCAAAATGATGTCAACAATCACACATGAACACTTCTCAAAGTGCATCTTTTAACATCAGAGCAGCAAATCAGGGACTCCCATCAGCAAAATGATGTCAACAATCACACATGAATGCTAACGTGTTAACGTTCGCTTTAGTCTAAAACTGCTACTGTAAATTAAAATTTATTACTGTACCTGTTTGTACGTTGTTCGTTTTCTCTCGTTGTCATTGTTCTTCTTCGTTCTCGTTCGTATGTCTCTTCTCATCAATCACCGTAACTAACCCACGAGGGACAAAATGGCCGCAGCCCTTTAAATAGTTACCGCTTTACCTGTACGGATCCCTCCACCGCCAGGTGCACTACGGCTGTGTGTACATCCGCCAGAAGCCCAGCCTCCCCCCTCTCGCTGGCGGTACTTTTCCACTGTCATGCGCAATGTCACGCCCATGCCCAAAAAGCAACAGCCAAAGGCAATCCCCTCCCCCACCTCGCCGATTGCCATATGTGACAGCATGGTGGGAGTATCTGAAAATGACAAAGTCTTCACTACTCCCATGTAGACATACACCTCTCTGGAACAATCCTGACATTCAACAAGAAAATAATATGTTAAATTTCCCAGGTTGGAGAATGAAAGGTATTGAATGTCTGGAACACATATTTGAGGGTATAGACTTTATTCCATTTAATAAATTAATAATACAATATGACATTGATAATAAATATTTCCTACAATACCAACAAATTAAGTCAATTGTAAAAAAGAAATTTAAGCTTAATAAAACATTGTTGGAAACACCAACATGTGTGTTAGAGTTTATTAATTTTCAACCACCCAAATTATTATCTAAAATATACAAAAAATTGTCTAGGATCGATGACTCGATAGCACTACCTGTTGAAAAATGGGAGTCAGATTTATCAATCAACTTTGAACAAAAAATTTGGTCTCAAGTATGTTCAAATACTTTTAAATTGACTAGAATCTCCAATTTACAATTAATACAATATAAGGTTCTCTATAGAGTACATTATACAGGGGAGCGAATGTTTAAGATGGGCTTTATACCATCTAACAAGTGCTCACAGTGCATAAGTAATACACCTGATGATTATATTCACGCGCTCTGGTTCTGTCCATCCGTTCAGAGGTTCTGGGTACAGGTATGTGAAGACTTGTCTAAATGTTTGAAAATTAATATCCCACTCTCTCCATCTGTTTGCTTATTGGGTATCTTTGAAGATGTTATACTAGAAAAAAATACATCCTATATGCTTTTCACTGCCTTATGCATCGCAAAGAAAACCATACTCGTAAATTGGAAAAATAAAAATAATCTTAGCGTTAATCAGTATAAAAATCTTCTGTTAGATCATATTAGTCTTGAAACAGCATCTGCCGACACATTGGATCAACCTATTTGGCATTCTTTGATCGGCTCCGTTACGTAGTGAGGGTGGGGGGTCTGGGATGTGGCCTTGTGGGGCATTGGGACTGGAGGGGGGGGAGGTTGGGGTTTGGGGCGCCGGGGGGTTAGGGCTGCTTGGGCGGGGAGGACCTCGTCTTCGACCTGGGGAGGACCGGGGGGGGTTCTGGGGGACATCTACTGGGGGCGGCATGCGGGCCCTCGGGTGGTCGGTGGCGGCGGTCATGGGTCGCCGGTCGGTGACCCGGCTGTGCTGGGGTGGTTTCGGGGTGGGTGCCGGGGGCTTGGGACTCTGGGGGCGCGTCGTCCCCGGGCTTGGGCCTGGTGGGGGTCGGGGGTCTTGGGCTCTGGCGGGCGGGTCGCCGGGCTATGGGCTGGCTGGCGCTCTGGTGCCCAGCTCTGGCCGGGGGCTCTCGGCTCGCTGGTGGGTTGGGGTTCATATGCTGGGGGGTGGGTGTCTGGGGGCGTGACTGGTGGCCAATGGGAGGGAGCGGGCAAACCCAGCCTGGGTGTCTAATGTGTTATGTGTTTTGAAAGTTGTTAATATGAAGGGTGGGTATAGTATTTCTTCTGGGGTGGGGATTAGGTGGATGTCCTGGATGATGGTCTTGGACATACTTGGCCAGTGTGCGGGCCCCGGTTGGGGCCTGTTCTTGGTGCTTCCTGGCTCTGTCGACGGTTGGGCGGGCGCTCTTGGCCGTGTCGTCCATGTGGGATTTTGTGTCCTCTTGGACGGCGGGCTGACTGCGGTTCGCAGGGGTCGTGGCGGCCCTGGCGGGTGTGGGCTGTTGGTTCTGCTGTTGGCGGCCCTCGGGGCCGTGTCCCTCTCTGGTCTTGGCTCAATGTCCTGGCGGTCGGAGAGGTGTTTCCTTTACCTCGCTCCTTGGGTGGACCTTGGCGAGCTGGGGGGTAAGCAGGGTCAGCGGGGGAGCTGACTCGCTGTGGGAGCACTGTTCCTGCAGTTATTTTTCTCCCCATCCCTCAACACGCACCTCCGCCCTCTTCATCTTAAATTAATACATGTAGGGAATTTGGGTCTCGGGTGTGCTGCAATGGTTTTACATCTCTGTTGTTAAGAGCACCTGGGACTCAATTTTATATACACTTTAGACATTCATTCATAAACATCTTCATAAAAGTCACATATAGGGAATGGAGTGAGCACTATGGCTATGGGTGGCGGGATGACATCAATCTCGCCCCCATGCCTATGCTCACTCAACATTATGCATCTAGACAATTAGGGCCTGGGTTAGAGTTGGAGTGGAGGGGAAACTGGTATAATGCCAGCCTTTGCTCCTTCTCTTTCCTTTTTAAATACACTTTACAACAACACTCACCAACAGTACATTTGGGGACGGGGGTGTGTGTGTCGGGGTCTTGATTTGTTAATTTCAATTTTATTTATTATGTATTTATTTATATATTATTTATTTATTTTTCTCTTGCCCCCCTGGTTGCCTTGCGGACATTCTGGGGGTGGGCCGTCAGGGGTTGTGCTGGGGTGTGGGGGGGTTCGGGGCCTGCGGGTTCGCCGTGGGCGGGGCTGGCAGTGCGCTCCCTCTGGGGCTGCTTGGGCTCGGGTGTCCTGTCCTGTCCTGTCGGCAGGGCGCGGGGTGTGCCGGATCTTGGACGTCTGCTGCTCTCCACCCCAGAATGAATGGGTCTACCTCCTGGGTTTGGATGTGGGCTGCCCCATGTAGGGAGCAGGTACATGTCTTGGACCTAGGGGGTATAGAGTGTGCATCGGGATTATGAATGGAGCGTGTCGTTATTGTTTGTCTTTCTGTGACTGAGGGTGAGGATGAGGGTGGGTCTGAATGAGTGTGTCTGTGTATGAATGTTTAAGTGTCAGGCTGGGACTTGGACTGCCCCCTCTCTGATACTTCTGAGGCTACCCAGTGTCGCGCTCCTGCCACGTGGCCCCCTGGTGGGTGTTCCTCTGCCTGCGGGCGTGCTTGGGGCCCTCACTATCTGGGGCTGGGCGCTTGGGCGTTTGTCAGCTCGGCCTGGTGGCTGCCTGGTGGGGCTCGGGTCCTCTGGTCCTGTCGGGTCTGGACCTGAGGGATGGGCGTCCCCGGTGCCCGGGCCTCGGTGACCGGCCCTGGGGCTACGTCGGTGCAGCGGGCTCCGGCGGGGGCCTGTGTATTGTCGCTGTTGACCCCGGGGGGTCATTGTGTGTGGTCCCTGGTGGGGTTCGTCCGGTTCTTCCACTTGGTCGGATCTGGGGAGTGGACGAGTGGCTCGTCCTGTTCGGGTGGTCCTGGGGACTCTGGGCTCGGGGTCCTTCCTGGGGTCTTGGGCTTTGATCGCCCCTTCGTCTGTCTCGGGCTTTGGGGGGACGGGTCTCTGATGCTTCACAGTCGCTACTAAATGTTCTATTGGAGGAACCTCATTCACTTATGCATGCTCACAACCACACACAAATGGATGCAGGGATGTATAGTAGATGTATGTAGATGGGTATATAAATGAATATAAATATATATGTATGTATATTGTATATATATTTGTAGGTATGGGTATGTGTATTGAAATATATTTCTATCAGTATTACATTACACCCACTATGCTCCATTATTTGTATTCACTTAATTCTGCCTTATAATGTGAAATGTGACACTAGGCAGAACGTTTTTCTCTCGGGCTTTATTTCCAATAGGGAAGAGTTTTTCAGTTACACGCCTGCACATGCAACACACCCAACATTTGATGATTGACATACAGAGCTGATAGCTTGTTGGCTGAGAGGCGGATCACTCACAGAGTAGGGGAAGTTCTAGGGCGGTTCCAAGGCGGTTCGGTTCCAGGATTGGTCCCACGAGGCGATGACGTCATCTAGAGGTATAAAACCGTGGTCCGCCTTCGAAGATGTGTGTGTGTGGACTTGTGCTCGGTGAGAGGTCTGTTGGTCGCTGTAAGGTTTATTCTTATAATGTACAATAAACCTGCCTAAAACTTGCACATTCGTTTCAGAGCTTCCCTTCAACTTTTGAACCGCAACAATTTGGTGATCCCGACGTTGAGAAGTGTGAGGTTTGGCCTGAAACGGAAGCCGATTGAGGGCTTCCCCCACGAGTGGCGGAGCAAGCTGCAGCCAAGTGGCGCCTCTTCATTCAGGTGAGCAGATCTTCCGTTTATAACTAAATGTCTGCTATTGAAAACGCTAAATTTACCTTGGCTGTATGTCTGTTCTGTCTACGGGTGGGCAAAAATTACACCGTAGTGTAGCTACGGTTGTTTGGGTTAGCGTTAACAGTTAAATAACGTGAACCACTGTTGGTATTTCATTTGAATGTGCATTTTTTTTGCTGTTTTCGTACATATAAGTAAAGTATAAAGCACATAGTCCACACACACAAAGGGTGAGAGTATGAGTGCCTAAGTTTGCGTTTTTTCCCCATCTATGAGCTCCAGCCTGTTGGCTGGGAGACATTTTTTTTATTTGTTTATTTTATGGGCTCCGGGAGCTGTGGGGCTGAGGTCAGAGGTGAACTCCGGGATTTATTCGCCGTAGAGTCGCACTGGCTTTCATCCAGCACACGGCTTGCCGTACAGAGTGGCCTGGGTCGCTCCGGGTTCACAAGAGTTGCCGAGAAGGTGATTTAGTTCACAATCCGGGACCAGTGATCGCCGTTAGAGTCAAATCTTTTCTTCCCCTTCCCAGTTGAAGTTGATTGCCGTATTTTCTGGTGTATAGGTCGCAAACTTTTTATTTTTTTTACATTTATTATTTTTTTTTATTTTCTTTTCTTTATTCATTTTTTCCTTTATTTATTTTCTGTTTCATTTAGAGGCTTGTGGCCTGTACTCCAGAAAGTGCTGTAAACACGCAAACTAAGGCAACAGGGAAAGATTTTTTATTTTATATATTGTTTCAGTGGGTGTATTTGCCGGCAGTAGGTCAAATTGTGAAGTCTAATAGTGACTGCCACTGCTGTGCTCTGGGGTGGCATTTTTATTGGGTGTTTTAGGAGGGTGATTTAAAACAGGCAGTTTCTTGGTTGGCTACTGCAGCTGTCCATGGTCCTGGCTGGAGGTTTGCTCACTTCACCCTTGTAAAACGCGTGTATAACATTATTATAATGTCTGACATACCTATACAAACTTGGAAGAATTGTGCCCCTGGCACATTAGGATCTGTTTTGCATGAGTTATGGGTTTCATGGAGTCGGAAGGTAGCTGTCAAGAATGTTCTTGATGAGAAAAGACGTTTAGTTTCTTGGGTGAATAACATGTGTCGGTCAGGAATGTTTCCTGTTGTGGATGACCTGTCTCCATCTGCTGTTGGACAGAAATCTGCTTGAGAAGTGTGCACAGGGCAGTTTCACAGAGACAAGTTGTTGGCTCACATTCAGTTTTATGGCCGTCAACAGATAAGACCTTAGTGCCTGACACCACAGGGCCCCCACCTCTTCCTCCTTCCATGCTCGTACCAGGGAAGAGACATCTCCTTGAGGTTACCCCCCCCCCGCTCCCCCGCGCCTGTAACACAGCTGCCCCTGAGTGAGGTGAGTTCACTGGACCATTCTGTAAGTTCTGGTCCAGGGAACGGCTCAGATTTATTGTTTGTTCGTTTAAGTTCAACGCTGCTGTTGGAAAGACTCCACAGTTAAGTAGTTAGTTAATTGATAGTTCACGGTTGGGTTGTTTTATTTTTTTATTGTTGCTGTGACTGTTTGTGCTATTTTATGAAAACATGGAGGCTGAAAAGGCGCACGTTATGGTCATGACTGGCAGAACGGAGACATGCCTTGAAGCTCAACGGCCTTGTGCTTCGCACCTCCTCCTCCTCCTCGTCCTCCCCCGTATGCACCTGTGGGATTAAATCCACACAACCAAATGCCATTGACGAAGCTATCATCCATAAATCTGGCAGAGCTCTCACTTGGTTCTGAACACACTAGATCCAGCTCAGACTTGCTTCTCGTTACAGGGGGTATTTTACAGACAGAATCAGCAGAAAATAGGAATATGGTACAAGACCATGTGCAAACATTGATGGGTGGTATTCACACCACTCCTGGCTCTGTGGGTGAACAAAGGGGAGGTGATGTGTTTCGTCCACCGTCCTCTGATGCTTCTTTCAGCGTGACATCTTTGGGGGCTTCATATGACTCCGTGCCACTGACCTGTCCTGGTCCAACTGCTTGTCCTGACCTCAGGCCTCCTGCCACAACTTTTGATAAGGTCACTGGCTGGCAGCGAGGAAATTCAGGTCGATTAAATAGAATTGCTGATAATGTTCACACATGCCTTGACGCAGCGCCTCCTGCTCAATTCATGTTACCTCTCGTTTCTTCCACCACAGCTGAGGGAGTCCGCAAACAGACTTACACGCCTTTTAGTTTGCAGGATACTGAGTTGATCCGTCAGCGTTTGCCTGATATCCAGAAAGGAGGTTCGGCTTGGATCCGCGCTTTTCTGGAGGCATGCGCCGGAATTGTGCCATGTCTGGGTGATTGGAGGAGGGTTTTCACAGCATGCACGTCGTTTGGTAGTTTGACTGAAATAGAACAGGCTGCTGGGACTAAATTGGACCCAGACAGTGACACACTGCACGACCACGTTCAAATTTTATGGCCAATTATACGAGAGAAATATCCGACGTCTATGAAATCTTCAGACTTGTGTGAGATTCCTCCGGCTGTTACAGAACGGGGCACGACCTACTTATCTAGAGTTAAGCTCTTGTGGGAAAATAGAACTGGAAATGATCCAACGATTGATCCTACGACTCAACTGTTGTTCAGAGGTGCTGTAGAGAGCTCTCTGTCTGATGATGTTAAGAAGAGCTTGGCGTCTGTTGTTGGCCTGACAAAGATGGATTATGATTTATGGGCAGCCCACATTGTTCATTTTATTGATCAATCTTTTGATAAGAGGGAGTCTGATGACAGGGAATTAAAATCCCTTGAAACTCAATTAGCTAAGGCCCAATTAAAAGACATACGTGACAAACTTAATTTCACAAAGGTGAATGCAATTCAGATGCCCCAGGTTCAGGGTCCTCCTACATCATCTGATAATTCATATCAACAGAGACCTCTGGGCCCATCCACATCCTGGCGCAGGGGTCGGTACAAACGTCCGAGGGGCAACCCTCGACCCACGGACAGGTGCCACCGGTGTGACGGGGTGGGACATTGGCATTTTCAATGTCCGACCAAACAGGATTTATCGAGACAGGAGGTGAAACCAGCTCGTTATCCACATGACGTATATTCACCACCACCAGATAATACTCCACATGGCCCTATGCCGGGAGCCAATAATCAGGCCCCAGGCCAATATCCTATCCAATAGGGGTGCCCTGGTCCGGCAGTAGGTGGCGTCTTGTATTTGGAGCCTTTTTGGTATCGTTAACCATTAACGGCCGAAATCACATGTGTATGGTTGATACAGGCGCCAGGTATTCGTCAGTTAACACGTCGCTCCCACGATCAAGCCAGAGGAGTGGCCGCTCTCGTGTGGAATAATCTGCGCTTTGAACACTCCTTCCTGATTTCTGACATATGTCCAGTGAACTTGATTGGACGAGACATTCTGTGTGATCAGAACGTGACTTTGATGATGAGTCCTGACAACGTCCAGCTGAGTTTTCCTGATGGAACTGTTCAGTACTGTGCTACAGTGAAAAGCTCCATTCATCAGATGCTCCAGGTTGAAGGGACTTCTGCTGAGTCTGGTCCAGCCGAATTTCAAGCTGAAGTTTGGTGGGGAGCAGTTCCTGACTTTACAACTACGCTCTTGTACGACACACTGCAGAGCTGGAACGCCTGGATTAATGTCATAAGATCTTATGACATGCTTCCTGATGTGGCACATTGCACGCTGAACTATGACCTTTGTGGTGATGGAGACTACGATGTGCTCTGGACAGGACTGCTTGAACATTGTCAAGAGACTGGTGAATTTCCAGTGGCTGAAATCATGGACATTTATGTGGCCCCGGAGGGAGTGGTGGCAGGCGTGAAATTGCCCGCACCGTTACTGCAACTGTATATGCTTGGCGATGTATCAGCTCCACATGTGTCATTGATGGTTGTGTCTGGTGCTGATGCGAAGAATTTAGGTCCTGTGATGAGACGCTGTCTTGCTGTAAGGGAATGGGTGCCTACACAAAATCCACACTTACACTATTCTCCAGAAACTGATACTTACAGGATCACACACAGATCATTCACATTATTGTTACCTGAGAAACATTCTCTGCCTAGATCACATGGCGGAGAAAACACAGACCATGTTGATACGGACAAACTGTTAGCCAGTTTGCCTGATACACTTTGGGCCAGGAGTTCTACAGATGTGGGCCTGCTGAGTGTCAACCCTGTATCGATCGTCCTGAAGCCAGGCACGGTTCCAATCTATAAACATCAATATCGACTCCGACAAGAGCAGATTGACGGTATAGAGCAAACTATTAAGGGTTTGCTGGAAGCTGGTGTGTTGCAGCCCACTGTTTCGAGCTGGAACACACCTCTACACCCGGTACCAAAAGCTGATAAATCTCATTACCGTTTAGTTCATGATTTGAGGCCTATAAATAAGGTTGTTGTTCCATCTAATTATGGTACTCCAAATCCTTATGTTATGATGAATGCTATTCAGCCAGAACACAAGTTTTTTACTTGTATTGACCTGGCGAACGCGTTCTTTTGTGTGCCTCTGGACGCTGGATCAAGGGATCTGTTTGCATTTACCTTTAAGGGGAAACAATTCACGTACAGTAGATTACCTCAGGATTCGTGGATTCGCCCTCTTTGTTCAATAATGTATTAAAGCAAGTCCTTACTGATTTGCCTTTGCCACCGGGAGTGGTTTTAATCCAATACGTTGATGATATTCTGATAGCAGCTCCGACTTCAGAAGCTATTATGCTGGCATCTGAAGCTGTGCTTCGACATCTAGCCCAGTGTGGTTTTAAAGTGTCAAAACACAAATTACAGGTGGGTCGTTCAAAAGTTCAGTTTTTGGGTAGGCTCATCTCTGGCTCTGGCCTGCAACTGACGCCATCTCAGAAAAGCTCCATTTTAAATCATTCTAAACCAGCAAATGTTAGGATGATGTTAAAATTTTTGGGGCTGATCAATTACAGTAAGAACTTCATTCCTGATTTCAGCCGTAAGGTGGCTCCTCTGCGGAACCTCATTTCGGCTGTGGGATATAAAAATTTTGTGTCCCCACTGCAGTGGACGGAGGAAGCTGACAGGGCATTTGTGGAGATTAAACAAGCTTTGTTTGATGCGTGCTCTCTGCAGTGTCCAGATTACTCCTTGCCATTTCACTTGGATGTGGATGAAAAAGACGGATTTGTGAATGCCGTCTTGTTTCAAAGAGGGAAGCTGACTGAGAGACTACACGTTTTGATGTATGAAAGTGCACAATAAGATCTAATTCTGACCCTTCTCAATGTATTGTACAGCAGGTACGAGACGACTTGGCTGAGCTGAGCGCGTCTGAGGGGCTGGGCGCATCTTAAGGACTGGGTGTGTCTGAGGAGCTGGGAGTTACATCTGTACAGAGTGACACTGCATCTCGACCAGTTCCAGGGCCTGATACAACTTGAGGAAAAAATCAAAACAGACTTAAAATAACATTACATAAAAAGGGGACGTTGTTTGTTGTACATAGTTGTTACAGGAAGAATGAATTTCCTAGCGGTGAGGTTAGGTGTGGTAACCACTTTTGGAATATTGTTTACAGGTCTCACTCTGTGGGTTGCAACGACAGCTAAGACAGGCTCCCCTGAAGTTGTTCACGACAATGTCAACAGATCTTGTGATGAGGACCCTAACTTCTTGCTCAGAAGAGGGGAAGGTGGAGAGTTTGCTGGCATGATGCAGAGAAGGAAGGTAAATGTTTTCTTTGTCCTGGAGACCGAGTGGAAGGGCAGCAAGGCTCACGGTGTTGGAGCAGGATTAAAGCTCTCTTACTTTGGTGTGGATAGTGGAGAAGATGGAGTAGAGGTTGTGTTGAAGGAGGTGTTGACATAGGATGTCGTGGTGGTGTGACATGTGTCTAATGGGGGATGTGTCTTATGGTTGAAGTATTACGTCTAATGCTAGGCAGTTGGGTTCGGATGTTTTGAGTTTTTTATACTGTATAGTTAAACACACCATTTCAAATAACTAATTAGATCAACATTTTAACTCTTCATACAGTGATGAGAGCTGGAAACAGTTATACATTTGATAAGTTATAGAATATCATTTTAATAAGTGGGATTAAGTGTCTTGCTCAGAGACACCAACGCCGTTGTATAAACAAACGTTAAATAAAAATAAAATAAATATCAGAACAGAAACGGTTCTTACCCTGCACTGCCGCTCATACTCTTCAATGATTTCACAGACGTTCTCGTCATGGCTCAGAGCGGTGCTGGTCGGGTCCAAATTGCCAAACTGTCAGAACAGAAGAGGATCTGTGAGAGAACTGATGGATCAGGTGAACCAGCAGCAGGTGAAGGTCAGAGCAGGAAACCTTCATGAATCATTCATCAGCTACACAGATCATTCATCAGCTACACGGAGACAAGTCACAGAACATGAAACCAGACCAGT
>JBBPBX010028777.1:0-19244 GCA_038048925.1 Garcialebias charrua | reverse complement strand
ACAAAATAAGTCACTTGCCTCTTCTGTGGCTTTCAGTACTTACAGGAGACCATGTGACATGTAGTTTTCTTTCATTAGTGGTGAGCTTTGATCTCCAAATTAGAGGGTAAGTCGTTAAATTTTGCTAGTATACCAAAACAGGAAGACAAGTAATGAAAGATTCCCATTTTATTAAAGCACGGGCTGTACAGTGAAAAAAATAAAAAATGAACACGGACCCTGGTATTAACTGGTTTTCAGCAGTAATTGGTCAGAAAATGATCTTCAACAAGCAATTATAATCTACTCATGCATCCCATTTAAACTCTTAGATTTATTAAAAACCTCCTCTGGGAGCATTACTCTGAAAGCAACATTACACAACTATTTCAAACTGCTTTAAAATCATTTGGTGGTATGCAGTCACTTGTTATGCCCGCACTTTGTTTATGTATGTAACCTGGATTTATTATGTCTATATCACACAAGTTGGGTCAGCTATAAAATAAATCAAATTATTTGGGTTTTCAGCATGCTATAAGAGAAGCTAGCTTATTATTTTTAGTAAATAAATCAAATTATTTGGGTTTTCAGCATGCTATAAGAGAAGCTAGCTTATTATTTTTAGTATGAATTTAAACTTTGCACTGATTGTCTCTTCTAAACGGAGAACAACGACATATCTGGATAAAGTAGAAGAGTAGTGCAAAAATAAAAATAAACTAACAGAAGACCAAGTATACAACATAATTTGTTAGTGTAAAATTGACTTCCCAATTATTATTTTTTTATAGTCATGTTACCAGAAGAGTAGCCTGGTTAAAACCAGACCCTTGTCCTTCACTTCACTTCTGGGAAATGAGAATTGAGCGGAGCTGTGCAGGAAGGCGAGGGCCAGGCTACCAGAAGAGGCAAAAAAATCTATTTTAGTTTGACTATGATGGATATGCAACCAGTGTACCTTGCCTCCTATAAGACCACTGGAGATTGGCACCAACTCCCCTTAACCATGCACATAAAAGCAGGTAAAATAAAATGGGTGCACAGATGAATACGGTACCAGAGGTGCATCCAGCAAAGCCTCTACATATTTAATTCGATAAAATTGCAGGTACTGGATGTTTTCAGATACAGTATATTGTGGAACATACAAGTGACTAATGATTAACTTGATTTACAAGCTCAGTGTCAGACTGGCTTGACTTTTTAACATTTAAAGCAGAATTTGCAAATATTTGATGCTGCCATTCTAGCATGTATTTATATAAAGCACACATTTTCAAAGCCGTGCATGTGCTTTAAAAAAAAAAATCTCTCATGTGACATGTGCTCTTGACACCTTCCCAACAGTCCTGGTCAAGGCTAACATTGGCTCTCTCAGTTCACTTATCACAGTTAATCAGTCTCTCCAATCTGGTCATATTTCCCCTGTCTTGAAGTCATCTATAATTAAACCTCTTCTTAAAAAACCTACCCTCGATCCTCATGACCTGGCAAATTACAGACCCATTTCCAACCTTCCTTTCCTCGCTAAAGTTTTGGAGAAATTAGTCTCGGTTTATCTACAAGAACATCTACCGGTACATGACAATAATATGGAGCCAAGATGGTGTAGTGGCTAAGGCTTTTGACTTGGGACCCGAAGGACGCGGGTTCGCGCCCCGGCCACTACACACCTTGGGGTGTCTATGAGTGCACACCTAATTCTCCAGCTCCCCGAGCGCTGACTACGGCTGCTCGCTGCACCACCTGGTGGTGGTTGGGTTAAAGGCAGAGACCAATTTCGTCTGTCAAGTATGGGAAACATACACAGATGACAAATGTGACAAATTATAATTAATTATTTTATACTGAATAAATTTCAATCAGGTTTTCGAACAGCACATAGCACTGAAACAGCTCTTGTCCGGGTCACAAATGACCTGTTGGTCACTGCAGACCGTGGTTCCTCCTCTCTCCTTATTCTCCTTGATCTTTCGGCAGCCTTTGATACGGTTGATCATTACATTCTGCTCCAACGCTTACAGCAGTTTGCAGGACTTACTGGCACTGCCCTGGAGTGGTTCCGATCATACCTGACAGACAGAACAGAGTCTGTCTCCATCGGGCGTGCCAAGTCATTGAGCCATCCTGTTTCTTGTGGTGTGCCCCAGGGATCAGTTCTGGGACCCCTCCTTTTCAACCTATACATGGTACCACTTGGGTGTATTATCAGCAGCTATGGGGTCTCATTCCATTGCTATGCTGATGATACTCAGCTGTATCTTAAACTGGGTAGCAATGTGTCTGAGACCCCATCTACATCATCTTCTTCAGCTTCTCCATTTTCTCCACTTTCTTCTCTTTCCACACTCACAGCGTGTCTGGAGGAGATAAAGGCATGGATGCGGCAAAATTTCCTTCACCTTAACAGTTCAAAAACAGAAGCAATTCAAATTGGTACATCACATCAAATTCAACAACAAAAAATCCTCAGTATCACTTTTTCTGGCCAGAACATCTCTCTTTCCAATACAGTCACCAATCTTGGTGTTATTTTTGATCCACAACTCACCTTTGAAAGCCATATAAAGCATATCTGTAAAACTTCTTTTTTTCATCTTCGAAATATTGCAAAGCTTCGGTCTACACTGTCCCTCACTGATGCAGAAAAGCTCGTCCATGCCTTTGTCTCCTCCAGACTGGATTACTGCAATGCACTTCTCTTCGGGATTCCTGGCAAGAACATACAAAAACTACAGTATGTCCAAAACAGCGCTGCCAGGGTCCTGATGAGAGTGCGTAAGTATGAACACATCACTCCTGTACTGCGTTCACTACACTGGCTTCCTGTTTCTGCCCGGATCACTTACAAAATTTATCTGCTCACCTTCCAGTGTTTGTACGGTAATGCACCATCTTATTTAAAAGAACTTCTCACTCCTCACTGTCCTTCCCGCACTCTCCGCTCTTCCAACACTCATCTTCTTCTCACTCCCAGGTCTCGGTCTCGCACAATGGGAGACCGGGCTTTCTCCTGCGCTGCCCCTCGGCTGTGGAACGCTCTGCCCTCATATCTGAGGGCCCCACAGACCGTGACATGTTTTAAAAAAGGTCTTAAAACCTTTCTTTTTATCCAGTTTTTTAATTAATTTATTGTGCTTTTGTTTTTTGTTTTTGTTGTTGTTTTTATTGCACCCAGTTTTTATTTTTATTTGAGTATTTTATCTGCATTTTGTGATTTTTTTTTATTTTATGCAATCATCTGTGAGGCACTGTCCTCTTGGTTGTTCCTCCACTTAGTTGCATTTATGGTTGATTTTAATCTTGCTTTTATTTAATGTTCATTGTAGCACTTTGAGATTTGTTTAACGTAAAGGGCGTTATAAATAAAAGTTATAATTATAAGTTATTATAATGTGAAGGAGACATCTTGTTCTACTAAGAAACATCGATAACATCTTATAATTGTAAACTGGTGATAGTTTGATAGTTTTTGTTAAAGAAATTCTAATTTATAAAGAACATAACTTCATATCTCAGTTAGAGTTTGGACTCTTGATTTCATTCTGAAAAGTGTTTCTTGTCATTTACATATGGTAGTCCTTCTACACTATGGTAATTACAATCTTCAATACAATAAACATTTTTCTGTATATCTTATCCTAAAAAAATGTTCTGTGATGGACAGTCATGGAAACATGTTATATTCATAATACAAAGTATTAATTTGCATTATTCCTCAGACCTCTTACTTGTATATTTTATGCTCACATTTTATTTTCTATAGAGATATTTAGGACCAAAAAAAAGACAGTCATTTAAAAAAATAATTTATTGTAGAATTATGAGACATCATATTTTACGATTCATGGAATACCAGAAAATATTGATACATGACTATATCGTCCAACAGATGCAGACAACATGACTAGCAGCAAGTTGGACTTGTCCATTTTCAAACTATAAGTTTAGACTTGCTTAATATCAGAACCATTTTGCACTCTGATCATATTTTTGTTCCCTGTTGTGAACTTTAATAATGTTCTTGTCTCGTTGTTTTAGTTTCACTTTCCCATTGTGCAGTATTATGAATTTTTTTGCAGGTATCAAGTAAAGTTTTTAATTTAAATAGTCACATGCTGTGATTTCATTCTGGTTTTTACATGTGCACACTTGGGGGTTTATATATTCTCCTTCAGGTCTTTGGGGAGGTAAAAACCATAATCGATTATATATAAATTCATGGGAAACATTCGGCATTTTTATGGTCTATTGAAAAGGTTCTGAGAACCAGGGAAGCAGTAAACGATCGTTCAATTCTGACACCATGTTCAGTTTTATTATTACCTTCATATGTCAGTTCACACATTACGCCTTCAGATCAACTGGACACCTAGTGCATTGGGTCGTACACATCATTTAAAGTTACTGTCAGATTTTTGTTTCTTTCTTTGAGAAAAATGTCTCTCTTGGATCCAACCCAGCCTCTTTCCCTTCCCAATGATCGAGGGATTCGTTCCACTATGTGCTTTTAATCAAGCGCAAAGAGCAGTCCTTCCTCCATTGAGTATTTCGAATGATCAAGTACCTTCTTCTCACTGAAGCTACTTATGGAATATTTCTCCAAAGTGATCAAGCTGTAATCTAACACTTGCATCCTACAAGTCGAGGTCATGTCCTCTTGTGATTTGAGTTTATATACTGGTGCTTACACAAGGCCGACTCCAGAGTGTGGAGAGAGGTGGAGTTTTCAGGCTCACCCGCAAAGACAAAGAAACAATTTCCTTTCCATAAATCAAAATGGACATGGTCTGTCTGGGGGCTTTCAATAAGAACACATCATTTCTACAGTGTCTGAAATAAACCCTTTTTTATGTGTATTGTAAGCACAGAAATATACCTTTAAATATAACTGTAATCCTATTTTTATTCTCCTTTCATATTATTATGTTCTCAGCCTACTTTTTCCCCCTTGTAAACATGATAGTACAGCTCATATTTGTCTGTTTCAATGAAAACAATTTCTGGTGAAAATGGAAGAGTTTTGTTGCGTTTTTGCTGTTCATTTACACAGAAATAGTAAATGTTTTCTCTGACAACGGCACAATTTGATAAAGGGTTCCAGAGTGCCATCCATCCATCCATTATCTTTACCCGCTTCTTCCATTTTGGGTCACGGGGGTTGCCGGTGCCCATGTCCGGCAATCACTGTGCGAGGGGCGGGGTACACCCTGGACGGGTCGCAAGTCCATCACATAGCCACATGGAGACAAACAACCATCACGTTCTCACTCACACCTAGGGACAATTTAGAGTTACCAATCAGCCTAACATGCATGTTTATGGACTGTGGGAGGAAACCGGAGTACCCGGAGAAAACCCACACATGAGAGAACATGCAAACTCCACCCAGAAAGGCCCCTGGACCGGGATTTGAACCAGGGACCTGCTCGCTGAGAGGCAGCAGCTCTACCAGTTGCACCAGTGCAATGGTTCAAAAATGTCCCAGTGTCTGTTGTCATGTAAACAGAAAAATATATATATTTTCTGTGAGGGAACCCTTGGCTCATGTGCAGTATGACGTAAAACATAATGGCAAACCACAGAAGAAGACACTATTGACTATTGACTGGCAAGATTTCCAGTCAATGTTGTCTTGAAATTTGGAGGTTTTATAATTCAAAGTCACCCTAAGCTACAGTTGAACCTCATCGTTGGTCTATAGAAATATTTTATTCTCTGCCATCGTGACCGTTGTAGCAGCTTTCAGGTATATACTGTATATATATTTTTTACGCATGCATGCTTAGTTTCAAGTTTCAAAGAACATAGCACCAACTAGTGGCATGGCGAGGGAATTATACCTTTTCCACATATCCACCTTATTCCTAGCCCCCATGATGCCTTGTGCGAATCATGGGAACGACTTCCGCCGGAAGTGAGAGCAGCAGTTAAAGCCCAGTCTACTGGCTGTATTTTTCACGTTCGTTTTTTTAATTTTTTTAATTTCTTTAATTTCTAATTAATTGCAATGGTTACTTTGTGTTGGGTCAGTGGGTGTTCCTGTCGGGTAGACGTTTGTTCAAAGCGCAGTTTTCACTTCATAGCATTGCTGTGTAAACAAAGATTGTAATTATAACGTTTCATGTAAATGAGTTAATAGAAATGGGGGGGGGGGGATCTGTTTTCATTGGATCACGGATCATGGTCATGTGCTCATTCAGTTTGCACTACTTCTTATATTTGCACTAACGTTTCGTTGTATTACCGGAAAAAGGTAGCATGCCCTCTCCGGGTCGGGGATGAGGTCCTGCCCCAAGTGGAGGANACTGTTTACATTTATTACTACTGTTTACATTCATTACTACTGTTTACATTTATTACTACTGTTTACATTTATTACTACTGTTTACATTTACACTACTTTTTATATCTACACTACTGCTGATATATATATTTTTTACTAGCCTTATTGCATATGCCACTTTACCTCTATACCAATATCAACTACCTCATACATATACTGTGTACATAAACTTCATATGCTGCTTTGTCACTCTATTACAAATGTCAATGCCAGAACTTTCATTTTATTTTATAGATATACTTTTTACACTTTTATACTACTATGCAAAAAACTCAGGACAGTATTACACTTTTGTTATTTCATTTTATGCTTATGTTTATTAAATGTTTAGTGTTTTAGTGTTGGTGTAACTTTTCATACTTTCATACTACTACTATGCAAAAACTACTATGCAAAAACTCAGGACAGTATTACACTTTTATTATTTCATTTTATGCTTATGTTTATTAAATGTTTTAGTGTTTAAATGTTTACTGTTGCACCGAGGGACAGAGAGAAATGCAATTTCAATCCTGTGTATGTCCTGTACATATTGCAGTTTTGACAATAAAGTTGACTTTGACTTTGACTTTGATCATAGTCGTATAGACAGGGCCTAACAGTCAAAACACTTGGCCCCGCATTCTGAAAGTCAGAAACTCACCTTGAATTGCAACGCACAAATGACATCACACTGTATGTCTGATCACCAATTTAGCTTCCACTGTGCAAACTCTGACTTGCTCTGCTTTGACATATTTGGATTCTTCCTCTCACCGATTCCCCCCCTCTTATTTTCCTTGTAATGAGATTCTCTGCAGGGACCGGGGGTTACAGAACATACATACAGACAAGTCATGACATGACTCACCCCACCAAACAGCATCAACAAATATGTGCCTGATGTTAATGACACCATGTCTCAGACAGTGAAAGTATCCCTGAGAAAATATCAGGCAGTGATTACACATTTCCTCTGAGATATGGAAATTATTAAAATGTGCTTTGAGATGTACTCGCAGTGTTGTGTCATGGAATTAAGTTAAAACCATAATTAAAGAAAAACGGAAATGGCAATATTTTCCTCGCAACTGTCCAAAGTAACATCTATCTATAATTTACTTCAAGTGGTGTGTTCCTAATTAATACCTCACGCCCTTTGTGTGTTTGGCTAGCTAGCAAAAAGATGTCAGTTGATGGCGGCACATGTTTTCCAGTGCAGGAGGATGTCCTGGAACAGTTTGGCCAAAGTGCCTGGCTGAGACTCCGCAGATCTGCGTGTGTGTGCGAATAATTGGTTGAGCGGCAGAGGAATGACCTTAAGTTTAGATTCAGGCAGTTAGGAGACCTTGTAGGCAGCCTTGAGCCCCAGGCTGTCCCTCACATTGTTCCGCTTGACTTTGTGCTAATATTTTGCTGCTGCTGATGTTCTCATAGCCATTTTGGCATTTATTGGAGTTTAAAAGACAATTTTGGTTTAATTTCTCAACCAGTAAATCATAAAGTCACTGTAGCCTGACGCATGCTCAATAATCCAGGTAGAAAAATCTTAAAAAGTCAAGTATCAGGTCCTTTGGACAGGTAAAAAAAAACATACAGTCACTGGATGCTTTGTTGTGTACGAGTGTAGACAACACACATACACAAAACAAATAAACAAAGAACATTCCCCCGAGAATTATTTTGTGTATGCGTGTGTGTTTAATGCCTTTATAAAATACACAATAAGCAGCTTCATGCATAAAAAAGTGAAACTGTCCCAAGCTCTCTCAACGTTCTGCACAAGCAATGGCAATAAATGCCGCTATCCATTGATCAGTAGTGGAAAGGACTCCAGATCCAGCCATCTGGGGCTGTTAGCCAGGGGAAACCACATTCTTTTCAGTGCGGTAATACCTTAGGCATCTGCAGCAGGTTCTAATTATGCCAAAACGGTTCGGTGTCTGGCTGCTTTTTTCTTGAGGAATTGCCAACACAAGCCATCCTGCTCTTACTCTTTGCGTAAGTCATGAAGGCCAAGGGAATGCTCCTTTTCCGCCCTGTTTCATCACTGGATCTACAAAATTCTCAAGCGTAAAAGAGGTCTTATGTCAAAAGATGTCATGAATCCATTAAATAATGCCATTAATGCTTTTATAACATAGAAGAAATACAATTTATTTTGAAGCTTTTATTCTTTGGGTTATATTGTTTTATGTCCTCTGTATGTCTCTTGACAGTGGCATATACTGTATTTCATTTCATTTATATTTATAGTAGCATTTTTTTTTTTGTTAAAGTATTAAATTTAATAAAGCCAGGAATTATTTAGTTTTACACCTTTTAACCTTTGACTGTACCGCAACACAAGGTGGTGCTACTGTATCTTCCTGCTCTGTTGTTGGTGTATGGGCAGGTTTGTGAAACAGCCAAAATGCTAACAGAGAATAAAAGTTGTGTCTTTCTGATTACTACTGTTTTACGGTTTAAGCAACCACAACACCATTATCTATGTGGGGAGTGAACACAGATAGGACAAAACACCCTGGAGAGAAAGGATATGCTCGGAGAGCTGTATAATTTTGTCCAATAATTTATAATGTATCCCCATTTTCCTCAAAAGTATCTCTTGTAAAGTGCTGGTGCAAGTAAGAGTATTTTCTCATAATTAAAAAGACATTTCCTTTCCTGTGACAAAATGATAGGTTTACCTGTTTGGAAATCAGAGGGTAAATGAAAGGGTAATAAGAACTAAAAAAAGAGCACATTGCAGGGAAACCCTTGATTTGTGTAAACTGTAAACTCTAAGTTGACGTTCAGCACAAAAACATTGGTTGCTATAGTTGCTTATGCACACAGCATGTATAGCAGTGATTCCAGACATACCTGACAATTATATTGAACAAGTTTTAGTTGCTCACTTGGCTTAAAACTGTAATTCAGTTTTACTGCAGTGCTACACAGCAATTACCGTACCTAAAACTGTTAAACTACTCATTATTGTAAAAAAATTGAAATGGTTTATTTGTAGGTCTGATAGAGACAAAACATGAAAGCAAACAATTGATACATTCATGCATAAACAGACATGTACACACTCAGATGAGCATGCATACAAATATTTAAATGTACGCAGAAATCTGATATTAGAAAAAGCAAAAGAGTGTGGTGAGTGAAAATGTAAATTTTGTAAGGGTTTCATGAAGGAGGTTATTGTCATTAGTGAAGTATAAATGAAATGAAGTGGGATGTAAATACCAGAATATTATCGGGTCCTATAAGAACTACAGCTGCTGAATTCTAGTTGTACTGGTTATTTAGATATTTCTATAAATATTATATTACAATGTAGTCAGAACTGAGAGACACTGCATGAACCAAATCAGTTTGTGATCGGAATTTGTCTTTATTTTTATTTTTTTACTTTTTTTTGTAATTATTAGAATGTTAAAGCTACAATCAAACTGCAAAATAGTGCTAAGGTTTTGGACGTACACATGTTTTTTAGACTGCAATGACCAATAATAAATGCTTTGACTCCAACTTCTGAGACCAACAAAGTTTGTTTTGTCTTGATCTAACTCCTAAATTGTCTGAACTTACAGCAATAGGATTTTATTTACCAATTTGTGGAAAAATATATTTATATATTCAAAGGAAAGAGAACTATACAGTACTGTATCATGTTTTTATCTTTATCTTTTTAGTTTTCTACATCACCTTACAATCTATTTTGGTTTTTTGTTACATTTTCTTTCAAACACCATTTTATTTTAACTTGTTTTAAAAAAAATGCGTACACATTCCTTTATGATTAACCATTATTGTCTTTGTTGTCTACTGTTGACATCACTCGTTGCTAAAATCAGGTCTCCCTTCTAAATGCATCCCAGGGACTCAGTGAGATTAACCTGTGCTGTATAAATAAATGTTGAATGAATCTTAAAATGTAATGTAGGATAAAATGTAATTGTTTCTAATTATGTTAAGCTGGAGCATGTGAAAATGAAAGAGAAGGGGACCGAGGACTGATCCTTGTGGATCCTCTGATGAGAACATTCTATCTACTTGCTTAACATTCCCAAAAACATTGGTCTTGAGGTATTCCCCATGACTTTGCCCTGTTTGACACCAATTAAATCAAGAGTGATGGAGTGGGAGATGAATCGATGGACTGGGCCTCATCCTGAATAATGAGGATGTTGCTTTGATCCGTCATGGTGAAGAAAGTGCTGAGTCGAAAGGCAGCACTCATTTTACTGGAATATTGATTAATGTGCAGTGTCCTTTTAAATACAGGTAAGTATGTTAAATTAAATTAAATGGTTGGCCTACAATCCAACCCTCACCTGTGGTCATGAGGTTCATATTATGACAGAAATAACAAGATCATGGATACAATCAGTCAAAATAAGCTTCCTTCGCATGGTGGCCAGACTCAACCTTAGAGATGGGGTGAACAGCTCCATCATCCGGGAGGAGTTCAACGTAGAGCTGCTGCTTCTCTGTATCACAAGAAGTCAGTTAAGATGGTTCGGGCATCTGATTAGGATGCCACCTGGACACTTCCATTTTGAGGTTTTCTGGGCATGGCCCCATGACAAGAAGCCCCAGGGAAGTCCCAGAACTCACAGGATGATTTTTTTATTCTTCTTTGGCCTGGGGATCCCCCCAGGACAAGTTGGTAAGTGTTGCTAGGAAGATGGATGCCTGGGTTTCTCTCCTGGACCTGTTGCCTCTGCGACTCGACTAAGTGGTAGAAGATAGAGATGCTGAACAAAACTTTATCTAACTTGTGGCAGCTCTGCAGTAGTTGCAAATGCAATTTTGAGGTTGAATTCTACACACCTCAGTTCAGCCAACAGGCTTCAAACCTCACATCTGCTTGTGCCATGGGAGATGAGAGAAAACCCTTTGCAGTCCCACTACAGAAATAGAGTGGTGACAGTTTAATGGTCTCCGAGCTCAAAGCACCACACCCTTGCCACTTTAAAGTATTCAACAGCCCCTACTACCATCTCAGCAGGTGATGTCAGGTGCTTGAACCTGCTCTGCAAAATTTGTTGGGATTGTTAATCAACATGGAAACTCTTGTAAGTGATGATTGGGCTGTGCGCCTATAAATGGAAAGTATTCAGCCCTCCATCACTATTGAGACTCCTAATGCTAACATTTACTTCTCATTTATTTATGCTGATCACGAACAACTGGACGTGTTCCCTCTTTTTTTTAATGATTTGCATTTGATATGTCCAAATGATGAAAAGTTGGAAGATAGATAATTTTTTTTTCCACATCTTGGGAATTCTATGTCTGTTGAGTTGAAAAGCTCATTCCATTGTAATTTCTCAATGTCTGCTTTTGTCTCTTACATCCATGCATAATATGAATACATTTTCCCCTTCAAGGCTTTTCCAAAAATGACAAACTTTTCCAGAGCACTTACTAGTGAGCCATTTGTGTGGAGAATAACAACTTGCAGGCTTTCTGTCTTTCAAACGCCTGTTTTCAACAATGTGGGGACGTGATTTAGACAACTGCTGAAAGTTTGCTCGCACCACAGGAGTCTCTCGGGTCTGACAGTGTTTTTCTGTGAGAATCTCCAGATAGGATCCCACACTTTGAGCTGTCCTAACAACCGTCCAGAATTGTAAGTGAAAACCTCTGATGTGACAGAGAAGGAAGAGCATCATTAATAAATATAATGAGGCCGACTGGTGCTCTAATGGGTGGCTGAAGTACACGCTGAAAGGTCAGTCAGAGGTTAAGACATCGGATGTCCTTGATTAGAGGGAGTCGGATGTAGAAACCGGATGCTTTGGTGTTTATGACACTGAATGGCCAAATAATTTTTTTTACACACATCAGACAAGTGATGAGCATGTTTTATCATCTTCACCGAAACATGAAGAATTTTCCACCTCCAATATAAGTTTTGAAAATAAATTTTAAAATCACTCCTAAACATTATATGCCTATAACACTACTGTAATGATAGGCTAAATTGAAACAGCAGAAGCAGATACTTTCTTTGTTATTCCACACATTCCTTACCTTGTCACCACCTTCCTCCTACACTTTTTCCAGCAGAATTAGATTCAGCCATCTGCACAGATTTCCCTATGTGATTTTCGTAAATAAAGCAGAAAATTAATCAACTTAATTTTCTTGATTGCTGCGTTTGCATTTTATACTTTGCATATTTGGACCTTTAATATTTTTGTTCTTACTCCTTTTACTTTACTAATCAGCATTTGATGCATTCTGGCAGCTATCAATCAGTTTTAGCTCAAAAAGTTACCATTGCTGCTGTCACAAGTTTTTTTTTTAAACATACCATTTTATTGTTTAGATTTTTTCATTATTAAGTATTGACATAAGGCAGTTGTAAAATGCTATTTCATAGTTCATTTTTATTTATATATAACAAATCGTAATTGTTTTCCTTTTTTTTATTATTCCTTTTATAGATGGCCTCCCTTCTCACCTTACAGCAATCCTCTTCACACCATTAATAATAATAATAATAATAATAATAAATTCAATTTATACCGCACTTTTCATTAATAAAAATCTCAAAGTGCATTATGAATTATTTATTTATTTATTTCGGATCTGGGGTGTGTGTGAGTGGCTCGTCCTCCTGTCCGGGTGGCCCTGGGGGCTCCGCGCTCGGGGTCCCTCTTGGGGTCTTGGGCTCTGGTCCCTCCTTTTTCTGCCTCGGGTCTTGGGGGTCGGGTCTCTGATACTTTGGTCACTATTGGATGTTCTATTAGAGAAGCCTTATACACTTATGCATGCTCACAACTACACACAAATAGATGCAGGGATGTATATGTAGGTATCGTATGTAGATATGTAGATGTATATGGGACTGCATATGCAAGTATATGTGTGTATGTATATATATGTAGATATAGGTTATATATTTATAGAAATCTACTGCAAAGCCATGAATATTCTAATTATTTTATACATATGTATTTTGTTGTTGTGTTCTGTCATGTTCTTTGCTGGTTTACAGACAGCGGTCGGGTGCATTTGCCTTGTGCTCTCTTTGTGTGTATTCATTATATTTTGTAGTCTTACTTTCCGTCTTTCCTTTCTTTCTATCCTATAAAAACAAATCGTAAATTGACGATATTTCAGAACAGTCTAACCTGGTGCATGACAACCAACTTGGGTGTGAATTTAATTTTCAGTTTGTTAAAACAAAAGTAGGAGTTTTAAGAGTACCTGTATTCATAATTGCACAAAACACTCAAGCCCTTTTTAATGTAATATACTGTACAGTACTTCTCTTGATGATAATCTGTAGTGGAGTTGTGCAATAATTCGCATGAGTTACTTCCATCAGTTGATTGCATTTGTGACCATCTATGTGTCCTAATCACCCACTCATTCACATTTGTACATCAGTGGGACTTGTAAATGTTAATAAAGACTCATTACAATCAAACACTTGACTGTATTGCACAGTTGATGTGTTCAAGCTTATGCTTTTTGCAGCAGCAGCTTTGCTGCATAAACGTCTGCTGCGTGTATTTACAGTACTAGGTGTCTAAAAAAAAATCACGTTTCATCTGTAATTCTACAGTATGACAGAGCAAACGTACATAGCATTTTTAGTTGAACTGCCATATACAGCAAACCCCCGACCTACGACCCCATCGACCTGCGAACCACGGGACCTACGAACGTATCATATTTAATAAAAATATGAAATTACTGTATTAAAAAAATATATATTTTTATTTATTTATTTTTTATTATTTTTTTGTGTTTAAATGTTCTTAATTTCATGTGTACATCACTTTGTTGCAGCTGTGGTTGTTTTAAAGGCTTTATAAATAATAATTATGATAAAAAATGATCATTTCTGATCATTTTTGTCATGATTGCGCAATAATTGTGCAACTTCCGGTCATAACAGGAAGAAGGTCGGTCATAACAGGAAGAAGGTCGCCAGTCACCGGAGGCCAGCCATCTTAGGGTTAGTCACGGCTACAGGCAGCAAGGTTTGGAAGACTTGTTGATCAGGATTGCCTCATATGGATTAATTACTATCTGGAATCGCTCTGTGAGCTCTGTGGACGTCTCAGGCGGAGAAGCAGCTGCAGATTGATGGCCGATTGGGCCGCACCGCCGCTCCAACACCAGCTCATGGCCTGGCTAGCAGAAGCTAACACAGGCCTCGAGAGCTAACACAGGCCTCGAGCAGCTCCCGTGGTTTGCTCGTCGCGCTGCTCGGCCTGATAACAACAACGCATGGCAACCTAAGATGTCGGCTATGACCATCTCAAAGTAAGAAAATATATTTTTATTTATTCTGTAAATGTGAATAGCAATGTTTAACATTACAGTACACTACTGTACATGCTTAAATGTGTGCGCGCGCTCCGTTAGCATGATAAATAAAGGTTGAATGAATGAATGAATGAATGAATTTTTTTTTTAAAATAATTTTCACCCCCTACCTACGAACGGATCGAGCTGCGAACGGTTCTTAGGTCCCAAACTCGTTCGTAGGTCGGGGGTTACCTGTAGCTCCTAACTTGTCTTTACAGCATTGGATTTCAGTTCATGTCTATGTCTCAGAACGTCAAAACATTGTGAGTTTACATTTTTAGTCCTGAAGCCAAGAGATAGAGCCTCTTGAGAAGGGAAACAGTGTGTTGATACGCCCAGGGGTAGCGGAAAAAAAGGGCCTGTGTGAACTGTCAGCAACAGATAGACAGAAGCAGCTAATCTGCTCCTGGGCCAGCACTCTCCAGCATGTGCCACTTGCACTCTTGCTGACTGACTTCCTCCATATGCACACAGAAAGAATCGGACGGGGTCTGGGTGTACCCGCAGGTGGAAATCCTGAGTGTAGATATACGTGCACAAGGAGACAATTACCACACACGAGATGCAACAGAGTTCTGGGAAACTCACATCCTGGTGAGTGACCCCCAAAGAAACACTTTGAAAACAGACTTATGTGTGGGTTGTTCATAGATTCAAGACACAATGACATGTGGACACAACTGTATTATCTCATTCTGTAAACCAGGGAAGGTGTTGACATGCAGCATGTGCTTCAATTAAATACACTATTTTCTTGACAATGTAAAATGGACCATTTAATCAGCCACTCCTAGCTGGATGAGAAGAGCAAATAAAGAACTGTTTGCTCAGTGACTAAGATTTGGAGATGGAGCAAAGATGGATAGCAACAAAGGAGACCAAACCCCATGATATCATAGCCCTTTTCTGTAAATATTCTCCCTGAACCTTCGTTCACGATTCATTAGTGCTGAACAGTACTCGTCCTGTCATTAAGGTTGTTTAAATCCTTTCTTTGCCATTGAATGATCAGTAATTGCATCTGGCTGAATGGGATGAAAAGACATGTAGTCACAAATACATTTTTTAATAATAAGTAACGTTTTCAGTCCTTTACAGGCAGTCTTTTCTCCACCTGTTGGTATTCCACTGGATGGCAAAGCCTCCTTGTCCTTTTAACAGGTGCCCAAACATCATGCCGGACTTTGTGGTTGACAAAGTGACCCTACGGTTCAGTCGCCTGCAAGACAGTCCAGGGGCTGGTCTGCAGACAGATCAAAGTGGAAATCATGCCCCACCAACAGAGATAAATACACACTTCCTCTCGTCCCTTTCACACTGGTTTTTCCCACACTCTTGCAAACCGTTCTGCTGCAGCGAGGCCAGCTCGGAGGAAATGACAGACCACATCAAGAGGCTCACTGTTGCTTTCACTCGAGGTCTTGCACCAGCTTTCAGGACAGAGAGAGATGCTTTCGTATGTTTCTGTGGGTTGCATGTTATTGTGGGGGTGGGTGTGTGTGTGTGTGTGTGTGTGTGTGTGTGTGTGTGTGTGTGTGTGTGTGTCTTTATTGCATTGAGGGGACCACCATATGACAGCACAGTCACGGTGTGGGGACCAAAATCTTTGTGGGGACCAAAATGCCGGTCCCCACAAGGATTTCATTAATTTCAATGAAAACAAGGTCTAATGAATGTCCTGTTCAATTTTTAGAGTGGTCCCCAAAATTGACATAAACATGTTTAGTGTGCTTAAGTGTGTGTTTGGAAATTTACTCAGTATCGCCTCCCTGTTGGTAGGACCCGGTATTGCAGGAACACACACTCTGACACACACCCTCATACACACACTCTTTGTATAGTGATCTTGTGGGGACATTCCAGTTATTGGCGACAGTAAACAAATGTTTTTTATGTATGAGCATACTGTATTTGGCTTATATATCTAATAATAATAATAATAATAATAAACTTTATTTGTATAGCACCTTCCTACAATGCCTTGCATTGACCAAGGTGCTTGACAGGATAAAAAGATGAATAAACTGGAATAATAAATCAGTGAAAATAGAATAGGAAACAACAGCAGTAAAAGAAGGCAATGGAAATAAAAAATGCTACATACTAAAATAACACTAAAATAACACAAGTAATAAAAGTTACTGGTACACACTGAAAGCTTTTTTGAACAAGTGGAAATAAAAAGGCAATGGAAATAAAAAAAATGCTACATATTAAAATACCAAAAGTAATAAAAGTTACACACTGAAAGCTTTTTTGAACAAGTGGGTCTTCAGTCTGGTTTTGAACAGAGTCAGATCAGAGGTGGCACGCAGCTCAAGGGGGAGACTGTTCCAGGCTTTAGGGCCGGCAACAGAAAATGACCGGTCTCCCCATTGTTTGTACCTTGAGCGAGGCACCTCCAGCAGGTGTTGACTGGCAGATCGTAAATCTCTGCCGGGCTGATGGGCTTTCAAAAGTTCTGAGATGTAGAGAGGTGCAAGTCCATTCAGAGCTTTGAAAACAAACAGGAGCAGCTTGAACTGTATCCTGAACTGAACCGGGAGCCAGTGTAGAGAGGACAGGACAGGAGTGATGTGTTCATATTTTCGTGTGTTGGTCAAAAAGCGCGCGGCAGAGTTCTGTACAAGCTGTAAACGGGAGATGGAGGATTGATTAATACCAACATACAAAGCATTACAATAGTCAAGTCTGGAGGTCACAAAGGCATGGATGGCCTTCTCCAGATCACCACGGCTGAGAAATGACTTGACTTTGGAGAGCAGTCGGAGCTGAAAGAAGCTGGTCTTGACAACAGAACTGATCTGTTTATCAAACTTTAAGTTGGAGTCAAGCTGCACTCCAAGATTTCTGACCACCGGGTTGAAGTGGGGGAGGGGGAAACCAACACTGGGACTGGGAAGGATGTTGTTGGTGTCATCAGGTGCACTAAATAAAATGCATTCAGTTTTATCTGTGTTTAGGTGGAGGAAGTTTTGAGAGAGCCAGTGCTTAATGTCATTTAAGCAGTTGACAAGAGTGTTTGAACTGGGTGAGGGGTTGGGAGTGACTGGCAGATAGATTTGTAAATCGTCTGCATACATGTGAAAAGACAGGTTATGACGTGCAATGATTGATCCTAATGGCAGCATGTAAAGAGAGAAAAGGACTGGCCCTAGAATAGATCCCTGTGGTACGCCAGAGGTCAGAGGGGTTGATGAAGAGGATATATCTGTAATAGAGGCTTCTTTCACGTTTTAGGTCAAGGGTGAAATTGTTTTTGGTAAGGGTCCAGAGGAGGTGGGGAGCACTCATTGGTGGGTGAAATGGATAGCAATTCAACAGAGCTAAATAACAAATAAAAATCTGAAGCTCCTATGTTGAATAGTTTTTGAGTTATAACTATTTTTGTATGTCTAGACCCCACTTTTTAGATAGAGCTCCCTTGTCAAATATGGGGTCTAACGTTTAACTGTTTGCTGATGCAGTGTTAGTCAGACACATCTACATTCCTATCAAATTTCAGACTGATCGGTGCAACAGTTTATGTCCTATGGTTAACAACAAAAATGAATGAATGAATGAATGAATGAATGAATGATTGACCTCTGTCAGTGTGCCCCAGGGCAGCTGTGGCTACTATGTAGTTTACCATCATCAGTATGTGAATGTGAGTGTGAATGGGTGAATGTCTGTAAGTGTAAAGCGCCTTGGGGTCCGGAGGGACTTGATAAGGCGCTCTATAAGTTCAGTCCATTTACCATTTACCATGAATAAATGAATGAATGGACGGATGTACAAATAAACAAACAAATGAACAAATGAATCAATAGTAGCAGGGGTCATAATAATATATAATAAAAAGTAATCCAAAAATTCCATTTAGGTGACTTCTGAGTTTTGCATTAGGCTTTGCATTTGTGGGGATCATTTATGTTATCGCTATCTAGTAGGGATGGGCGATATGGACTAAAAAAATTATCACAATAATTGCTAGGTTTTATCATGATAACAATAAGTGACGATAAAAAATACATACTAATCTTTTGTTTGTTTTGTTTTATAAATCTATCACTACATTCTGTCTTGAGAGCCCTAAAATAACACTAGAAGCCACTAAACTACAGTAAGTTCAAGTAGTACACCACCTGTGTTGCAAAGCTGACAGTGATACCCATCAAACAAGTCTGAAATATGCGAACAAACAACATTTATTCAAGCAAAAATAAATAACAGTAGAAAAACTGTAACTACAACCTGATAAAATTATTTTTTATCATTTAAAACGGAAATACTTTTTGTGTAAGAATGCAGAAATAAGGCTGGCAGAAAAATCTGCCTATGCTCACACCTTCAAAACTAACTTAGCTTGCAAAAATAAAGTAGAACAACTGTAAGATACAACCTGATTATAAAAACACCAAAAACAAACATGTAAAACTGAAATACTTTTTGTGCAAGAATGCAGAAATAAGGCTGACAGGAAAATCTGCCCATGCTCACACCTTCAAAACTAACTTAACTTGTAAAAATAAAGTAGAACAACTGTAAATACAACCAGATAAAAAAAAAAGACCAAAAACAAACATGTGTAAGGGTCACCTCGAGTGAATTAATCAAGGAAATCATT
>JBBPBX010028776.1:0-36319 GCA_038048925.1 Garcialebias charrua | reverse complement strand
GCCACTCAGGTTTGTCGTAATGGCATCCCCAATCTGCTTGGCTAAATCAGCAATCACCCCACTAAGAGCCTCAGTAGAAACAAGTTGGCTGAGGTCAGACCTTGCATCACCAACGGGTGTAGAAGCAGCAGCAGGGACAGGTAGGGAGTTCAACTCAGACTTAACAGGGCATTCATATGCACCAGGAGGCATAGGCCTCCCCCTCCCAAAGGACATGTAATGTTGACCCCTCCCCAAACTAAAAGTGACCCTCCGGTCCACTTCATCACCCTCAAAAGGTACCTCAGTGTCAAACATTTCAACAAACAATAACAGATAAAAATCACTAAAAAGAAAAATGCATTAAAAAAAAGAGATATAAAAAATAAAGTGACTACAGATTCCCAAACAGTCTAAAACCAAATTAGTCACAAAAGCTCACATGCATCAGTAGGCAAAAAGAAATAAAAATAAAAAAATAGGATCAGTCTTTCCCACAGAAAAAGTAAAAAAACTTTTATAAAAGTAAAAATATGCAGTCTTTTTTTTTCACCTATTTCCCTGCCTCCCACGTATGAAACGAGGTGCACAAAAACACAGCAGCAGAAATAGTAACGGTTGTTTGTTAGGATACAGCGAGCCTGCCAGTCACAGCCCAGGGCAAAGGCGCGCAGTGCAACGAGCCAGGCGTGGCGAGACTTCAAAGGCGGGAAGAGCTCAGCGTCACTCGCACAGGTGCAGCTCTGGGCACGAGCAGCAGCGGAGGTTCAGCGACAGCGGGTCGAACGGCACCAAGTGTAACCGGATCCTTCCTGCGTTGTGCTGGTTTTATGAATTTAACAGACCGTGACACGGTTTATCTTTAGTCAGGATAGCGGTTTATTCTGGTGAAATAACACACACACAACACCGTGTTACCGACTGCCCTGTTCCAAGTCTCTCCCACAAGACAACGTGACAAAAGGGCGAATAAACATTCTTATAAAACGTACCTGGTGAAATAACACACACACAACACCGTGTTACCGACTGCCCTGTTCCAAGTCTACACAAAACAAAAATGCATGAAAATTAACTTAATGAATCTATAAATAAGCTGAATATATTTACATGACAAATAAACAGCACGTACCTCTCCCACAAGACAACGTGACAAAAGGGCAGAGTCTCAGAGGTGCAACCAATTTAAAGACAAAATCACAGAAGAAGAAATAAAAGGGAGGGGCTTCTGATCTTAAAGTAACACGGCGAAAATAATGACAGTGGTGTTTCAGTCAGGTAATAATACAATAATACAACAATACAAAAATAATTTTTGTGTAATTATAACACAAGAGAAATACAACCAGGTTACATTAGCATTATATAACCTGAAATATTTTTCAAATAGTTAATTTGTGTAATTGATCCTTTATTTTTTTTTTACATTATCCAAACTTTTACAATGTTGCATATTTCGCACAGATTTAAACCTTCTACGTAAACAAACTATGAAATGTATATATTGAAGTAGGTAAAGAGTACATACCTTTATCAGATTTACAAATTATTTTCTGGATTTGGCAACAGAAGAAAAAAATATTTAAAATCACAGAAATGACCAAGCAGGTTATTACTAACACGAGGTTAGTACAATCAGAACTTTCTGCTTTCTCTGGAAGACAGAGTAAAAAAAAAGAAAAAAAAAAAAAAGATTAGACTGATATGTCTTGTTGCATGATGGATAAATAACTTGATGCATCAATATTAATATTTTACCATTTTCCTCTTTGGTTCCATTTCCAAACAGTATTTCTCCAGATGTGGCCACGGCACAGTAATATTTTGCAGCGCTGGAGAAGATCACATTTGAAAAGTGATAAAAGCAGCTCATCTTGTTGTTGAATCCTCATGTCTCACATGGTGTGCGTCTCTTGTTTTCGATGTATAACTTGCCAGGAGAGTTTGCAGCTTCAGTTGTGAACCAGAACACTCTGAGATCTTCTGAACTCATCTTGCTGTCAGAATCAGAGAGGACTGAACACTGCAGACGAGCTGGATCTGATTCTGTCGGCTGCTGAACAACAAAATACTTTGATATCTTCACAGTATGTCCTGCAGGGCACAGCAATGGTTAAAATATGATTAAAACTGTATATATATTTGTTTAGTATTCATGACTTGTTTTATTATTATAACTTTTAAATAAGATTTGTGGTAAATGTTTTTCACATTCATTTTTTTAAAATTAGATTAAATTTGAATATGAATTTCAGTCACTGCTTTGATTAGAATATGCAGTTAATTAAATTGATATAATTATTTTCATTTCTTTATTGTGAACAATGGTCCTGATCTTTGAGTTGTCTGAATTAAAACACTATTTATGCACTATAAACCAGTCTTTGTATATAGTTGTTTAATTTTTACTCCATTGAAGCAATGTAAAGCGTCTAACACATAATTTACTTTAAATAAAAGAGGTTGCTAAATTACTACTATAAATTAGGGATTGACAGTAACTTGAATTTTTTAAATTCCAGCTGGTCAGAGCAGATGGACACTTGTTCTGAGCCTGGTTCTGCTGGAGGTTTCTTACTGTTAAAATGGACTTTTTCCTTTCCACTGTTGCCAATGTGCTTGCTCAGGATGGGAGACTGCAATGAAGTGAATATGCAACGAGTCTGCTGGCTTCCTTAGATAGAGAAACTTATTAAATAAATGGATTTTCTATGTATGTGAATGTTCCTGTAAAGTGCCCTGAGACAACTTTGTTGTGATTTGGAGCTTTAAAAAAAAAAACGGAATTGAATATAATTTTGAAAGTCTATTTAAAAAGGAGAATTTGCACAATTCTTGAGACCATCACAGTTGTTTATTTACTTGGGCGCCATCACCTTAAGTTTTCAATTTGTTTTCTAACAGAGCTTTTTTTATTCCTTGTTCTTTTGACTCGGTACAAATCATCATAGTTCATTAAAAACAGGCAATATTCAGTAGCACAAAATAAAAAAAAATGTGCTTGTTAGGATGACTGTCTTTGCTTTATTAACAGGTTTGTTGTGCTAACATTTGTTGTATTATAATAATGAGCCATTCTTGAGTAAAGGACAAAGGATCACCATGTGTTGTCAGAAGCAGGACTTGCTGTAACTTGGACTTATGTTTGTAGATGGGGCTGGTAGGTGTGTGTGTGTGTGTGTGTGTGTGTGGGGGGGGGGGTCTGTTGAACAGGAGAGTGGGGTATGGTGGTGTTAAATATTTGAAGATTTAAATATTTGAAAATTGTTTTTGCTTAAAGTACACATTCCTACTGTCAAAGTAAATCCAATTTAATTTAACAGATAGTTAGAGTTTTTAGGCTGAACTATTAAGCAGAATAAAAAGTAAAATTTAAAATATATATTTTAAAGTTATATTGGAGATTTACTGATGGAAGCATTGGTTAAAGTTTTTATTTTATTGTGTTTTATTTAAATGATTTACCTTTAACTACCAGATATGTTCCATTCCATATACTCTTCTCGTCCCGTTCATAGATGAAACAATGATAGGTTCCCTCATCTTCCTGTGTTGTCTTCAAAATTGATAGCTTGATTTTCTTTTTAAATTTTTCAATATTCCATCTTGACTGAGGAAATGCTGATCCAGGCTTCAGTTGTAGAGCTTTTAGGTTTTTTATAGTAACTGTAACAATCAGTGTCAGGTTTTCCCCTGGACTCTGCTTGTACCAGTAGACCTCAGTATATTCAGCAAATGGACAGTCACATGTAAAATTTGCAGTTTTTCCGAGCTGAACTGAGATCACTGGCATCAAAGCACCTGAACAGAAAGAAACAATATATAACAAAATAAATAAATAAATAAATAAAAAACAGTTTAAAGTTGTCAAAAAGCAGAATTTGAAAGCACTCACATGATTGATGAAAAAACAGCAACATAACCCATAACACAATCATCTTCATCTTGTCACTTGATGGAGACTTTGTCAGAGTTTTAATTAGTGTACGAGGAGCTTCAGCAGCCAAAGTCCTTTACGTCATAGCATCAGATTCATCTCATTGGTTGTTGCTGGATACAGATTCTGAGATAAGTACCAACACTTTCTACCACAGTTTTTTTTAGAAAACCATCTCACTCTATATTTATGCTGTCATTCACTCATTTTAAGGCTAAAGTAAATAAATAAATAAATAAATAAATAAATAAATAAATAAATAAATAAATATTTCAGTTTTTCCAGTACTTTTTCTCCCACTTACACCATGTGCTGTTGGTCATCAGGCACCTGAGATCATAGATAACTTTTAGTTTAAAAATAAAACACACAGTACAGTTTTAACTAACTCTGAACATTTATGTCAAACCTCCCTCTTTCACCCACTTATTATTTTTGAACACATTGTAAATTACCACATCAGGGATAATAACCATAAATGCTGGTCTACAGAACGTTACCAAATAATAATATGTTCTAGACCAGGGGTCACCAACCTTTTCGAAACTGAGAGCTACTTTGTGGGTACGGAGTCATACAAAGGGCACCAGTTTGATAAACTCTTCGGAAATAACAAAGCATAAATTGAAAAAAAAATAATATAATAAACATATTTTTAAGAACATATTTTTAAGATAGACATTTTAATATATATATAAATACAAAAAAAAAGAATAACAACTGAATAAAATGACATTTTAAATGCAGCTAAGTAGTGAGTTGTTGCTATTTTTTAACAGGTCCGAGGGCACCTCAAATGGTCCTTGGGGGCACCGCATTGGTGACCCCTGTTCTAGACTCTGTCAGTCTGTTGTGGTGAAGAGGGAGCTTTCTATGAACTAGTCAGTCTACATTCCTACCCTCTGTAGCATGAAGCTGCACTGCTCTAATTATAACCCTTTACCCTTATTCATCTTTCAGACTCACCATGAATCGTGTGCTTTAAAATTACCTCTGACTTCAATAATTTCTGATGTTTTTCTACACATGCCTCGTCAGGGACACAGAGTCAGCCACAGTCTGATACATGTTTAGAGGTGGCTGTAGAAAGAGATGTCTGGGTCTCCCTGCTCAAGTTGCTGCCCCTGCAATCTGACTTTGAAACAAGTGGAAGATAATGGGTGGTTGGATGGATAGATGGACTCTGTCCTTAATCCTCTATGGATTGTTTGGAAGGAGGCCTATGCTCTTTGTGAAATCATTCTTCATCATTTCATAGATCAAATCAGAACTGTAAGGGACTTAATTTTTCATTTTCCTCCATCTTTCTGGACCCCTTGCAGGTGAACTCACCTGAAGAGGATGACAATGCCTGGAATACCCTGGAGTATGGCCATCTTCACCAGCTACAAGCGTGGTCAGAGGAACCAGTGCGAGCACATAGCGTTGCTGAAGCTGGAGGGCTGCTACAGCCAAGACAAGGTGGACTTCTACCTCGGCAAATGCTGCGGCTTCATCAACAAGGCCAAGAAAAAGACTGTGACTCCCGGAGGGAAATCCAACCAGACTCGAGTGATCTGGGGAAGCTGACACGCCCTCACGGGAACAGCGGGATGGTCCGGGCTAAGTTCACCAGCAACCTGCCAGCTAAAACCATTGGGCACAGGATCAGAGTGATGCTGTACGCATTTTGAGTTTGAGAAGTATGAACCGTCTCAATGTTTGTAAAGAAAAAAATAAATGTTCAATAACAATGATTGGCTCCTTGTTTGTTCCTTGTCCTGCAGGTTGATTATTGTTTTATTGATCAGCTGATTGATGAGCAGTACATGTGTTAATTATCCCTTTATCATTTTGTTTTCAATTGTAAAAAAAATGTATGCATCTATATGGATGTCTATTGTTGTCCACTGTTGCCATCATTCTTTGTTGAAACCAAGTCTCTCTTGTAAATGAGTCCTCATGGCTCAATGGCATTAACCTGCCTAAATAAAGGTTGAATGAAATTTCAACTTCAGCCTGTGATCCCTCAGTTTGTGTCCCTGCTTGTGCATTATTTGAAAGATTTGAACCTATTACTCATCTTAACAGTAGATTATCTCTCATCTGTAGCATTCACTTCCAATTCACCACTTGCTCTTGCTGAGGTCGGATGCTTTTCCCCCTCCTCTTCCTCTCCGCTTTGCTTTGCTGCTCTGTCTGTCTGTGAAACTGCTTCTGAACCTCTCTTGCTTATCTCCCTATATCTTATCTGTCTAAATAAAGGTTGAATGAATGAATGAATTCAGGTTTTCCAAATGATCTCGTCCCTCCTCGACTGTCTAAAGAGGTTTTCTACACTCTAGGAAAGTTTACTTTTGAGCTGATCAATAGAAGTCTGTCCTCTGTTGTGGTCCCTGATAATTTCAAACAGTGAAAACAATAGTTGAAGTGGTGTAACATCTGATAAAAAAAAAACTGGCATAGTTTGAATAGCATTTATTTGGAAGCATTCCCATGCAGTGCTTAATTTGTAAACCAAACAATGCCAGTGAGACCAAGGTTCACTGAGGACAACGCTGTTTTTAAAACGTACACACAACACAACTCTTAGGTGCACAAATGTAAAATTATTAAACCAATTTGTATTTAAACTTTTGTATATAAACTGTTAAACTGTTAAAAGATCTTGATCCTAAACAATCTGCAGGTCCAGATGAACTTCCACCTTATTTCTTAAGGCTGGCTACTCATATCATCACAGTCCTTGTGACCCACATCTTTAATCTGTCCATAAGCCAAAACACCATTCCGGATGCTTGGAAAATAATAATAATAATAATAATAACGCATTTTATTTGGTAGCACCTTTCAAAACACTCAAGGACACTTTACAGCATTAAAAACACAATAAAAACAGTATAAAATAACTATATACCGGTAAAAAGAAAAATTAAAATCAATTAAAAAAACACACAAAAAAGAAAATATATAAAATAACTACATAAAAAGAAAACAGCCTTTGTTCTTCCTTTGCTGAAGGGAGGTGATCCCACCTCACTGAACAATTATTGACCGATCTCTAAACTCTGCATCTTAGCCAAGGTTCTAGAAAAACTGATAAACTCTCAGATCAAAAATTATCTGGACTCATTTAACATCTTACCTCTCCATCAATCTGGTTTCAGGAAAAAACACAGCACAACAACTGCTTCTCTGAAGGTTCTTAATGACGTTGTTGAAGCATTGGATGCTAAGAATTATTGTGCTGCACTTTTCTTAGACCTGTCTAAAGCTTTTGACACTGTGGATCATAACATCCTGTGTCATAAGCTCTCAGAAATCGGTTTCTCTGATCACACAATCGGTTGGTTTTCTAATTATCTTTCCAATCGGAGGCAATGTGTTCAACATAACGGTACTTCTTCCAGCTATTTAACAGTTAAAAATGGTGTACCACAAGGCTCAGTTTTAGGACCAACCCTCTTTACAATCTACATAGCTAATGTAGGTCAGAGCATCCCTGATGCATCCTTACATTTCTATGCTGATGATACAGTTGTTTATTGCCAAGCTAAAACAGTAGCTAAGGCTTTCCAGTTACTGCAATCCGCTTTTGACATCATCCAGTCAGATTTGTTCCATCTCAAACTTGTCCTAAATGCTGATAAAACAAAAGGGATGTTTTTTTCAAGTAGGAAGTCGGTCCCAGCAGATCTTCCTCTGATTTTATCCTCAAATGGTGTCCCTATTGAGTTTGTTGATTCCTATAAATATTTGGGTATCCTGGTCGATTCGCATCTCTCTTTTAAACTCCACGTGGAAAACCTAGTGAAGAAACTGAAAGTTAAACTGGGTTTCTTTTTCAGAAATAAATCATGTCTAACACTGAATGCTAGGAAACGCCTTGTATCTGTGACTTTCCTTCCCTCCATTGATTACGGTGACATTCTCTACATGAATGCTCCTACAAGCACCCTGCGGATGTTGGATGTTGTCTATCATGGTGCACTAAGATTCATAACTGGCTGTGATTATCGTACCCACCACTGCACCCTGTATTCACTGGTTAATTGGACATCATTAACCTCACGCAGACTCTTCCACTGGTACATTTTCATCTTTAAATCACTTCTTGGTCTGCTGCCCTCATACATCTCCTCCTACATGTCTTTGCGTGAGTGCAGCTACAGTGTGCGCTCTCAGGACATGATTACCTGCAGTGTTCCGTCAGTGAGGACTGAACTTGGAAAAAGGGCCTTCTCCTATTCTGCTCCTGCTTCATGGAATATCTTACAAAAAGATCTGAAGCTCTCGGCCCTGACCTCTCTAAATGGTTTTCAGAATCTGTTGGAATCCTGGCAAAAACCAATGCAGATTTGTTCCTGTTTTTGATTTTGTACATCTACCTTATAATGTTTTTGCTAGTTTTTGCTTTTCTTTTTCTTTTGTTTATTGTTTAATGTATTTGTATTTGTATCATTGCTGTTCATCATTCTTTAGTTTGTAGCAGGTCGCTTTCGTAAATGAGCCCTCGAGGCTCAATAAGATTTACCTGACTAAATAAAGGTTGAATGAATGAATTTATAATTTACTTTTAAAAGCTTTATGTGTGACTTATAAGTGTAGCCTATTGAGTGTGGGATTATCTCTTACCTTACTAGTTGTTGCTTCCCTTCTCTCACACATCTTTTTTTTCCTTTTATAGATGGCCTCCCTTCTCACCTCACAGCCATCCTCTTNTTATATATATATATATGTGTGTGTGTGTGTGGGGGGGGCGTGTTTTAATGAAGTAGGCCGGTTTGAAGTCACCCACGGGCCACTTCCGTCCCGCGGGCCACCAATTGAATAACCCTGTTCTACACAGTGTAACTCCTACCACTTGAATGTCTTGCACTAAAAACATTAAGGTTTACTTGCTTCCCTGAATAATTCCAGTCCTGAAAAACGATCATCTCCAAATCTACAAACATTCACTATTCAAATCCATCTGTGATGGAGGACATCGGCATACCACTTGATTTTTTGTTGATAAACTATTGCATTATGCTGGTGAAGATTCTCAGTCGTCCAGGACATGATGAAATCAAAAAAGGCGTTCAATACAGGATCAACTGGACTTTATTTGTTGCAGAAAACGTTTCGACTTCTGTCCAGAAGTCTTTTTCAATTCTGAATGGAAGCTGTGAGAACGAGAAGTTTTATACAGGCTTACAAGTCACGCACCAACATATGAAATTGGAAACTGAAATAACACCACAAATTAACTAACATGCCCATTCTATTTAAATTGACAAAACGACACATCCCAGCTTAACAAAGGGGGGTTTGTAACACATACATGTAAATTGAAAGATCACACCTTAACAGTAGGAGGTTCCCTTGAGGTCTCTGTTAGAAGACACAAAACTGTATGTAAATTGACAAACAACACCTCCCAAACAACAACAGAGGCTACTCAGAGAACTTTGTTAGTCTAATTTACAGACAAGGCATCCCTGCTCCCATCCGGTGTAAAACGTTTCGGAATCAAATCCAAAACTGAGTTATAGGTCTTATGCCTCTTTTCCACCGCTCGGCTCGGCTCGGGTTGGATCGGCTCAGGTCGGCTCAGTTCGGGTCGGGTCACATCTATGTTCTGTTTCCACAGCTTTTTTGTACCCCTTCTGTGGGCGGGGTCCAGAATCCTACTCGTCTTACCACATGGTGGCAGTAGTGTTCCTCAAGCTATTTACTACAGTACTAGCCACCACTAGAAGAAGAACACAATAAAGACTTTGTATCACATATTATCAATTCTATCAAAAACCACATAGCTGATATTTTTCAAAAAAATCTAGTGTGATCACAACATGTTCATATACGAAATGTATCCTGTTGGAGTTATTTGAAATAAAATTCAATGTTTTATAGACATAAATGTGTCAACCTACGTCCATTATTTTCTACTTTGTATCACATATTATCAATTCTATCAAAAACCACAAAGCTGATATTTTTCAAAAAAATCTAGTGTGATCACAACATGTTCATATACGAAATGTATCCTGTTGGAGTTATTTGAAATAAAATTCAATGTTTTATAGACATAAATGTGTCAACCTACGTCCATTATTTTCTACTTTGTATCACATATTATCAATTCTATCAAAAACCACAAAGCTGATATTTTTCAAAAAAATCTAGTGTGATCACAACATGTTCATATACGAAATGTATCCTGTTGGAGTTATTTGAAATAAAATTCAATGTTTTATAGACATAAATGTGTCAACCTACGTCCATTATTTTCTACTTTGTATCACATATTATCAATTCTATCAAAAACCACATAGCTGATATTTTTCAAAAAAATCTAGTGTGATCACAACATGTTCATATACGAAATGTATCCTGTTGGAGTTATTTGAAATAAAATTCAATGTTTTATAGACATAAATGTGTCAACCTACGTCCATTATTTTCTACTTTGTATCACATATTATCAATTCTATCAAAAACCACAAAGCTGATATTTTTCAAAAAAATCTAGTGTGATCACAACATGTTCATATACGAAATGTATCCTGTTGGAGTTATTTGAAATAAAATTCAATGTTTTATAGACATAAATGTGTCAACCTACGTCCATTATTTTCTACTTTGTATCACATATTATCAATTCTATCAAAAACCACATAGCTGATATTTTTCAAAAAAATCTAGTGTGATCACAACATGTTCATATACGAAATGTATCCTGTTGGAGTTATTTGAAATAAAATTCAATGTTTTATAGACATAAATGTGTCAACCTACGTCCATTATTTTCTACTTTGTATCACATATTATCAATTCTATCAAAAACCACAAAGCTGATATTTTTCAAAAAAATCTAGTGTGATCACAACATGTTCATATACGAAATGTATCCTGTTGGAGTTATTTGAAATAAAATTCGAATTTTTATAATTTATTTTCGTTGTGCAAACACAGGTTTTGGAAAAAGTCAAAGCGAAACTACTTTAAATGCAGCACATTTGACCATACGTGACAATATTAAAGCGTGGTTAAGCTCAGGAGCCCTCGTACTATTAAAGTCAGCTATGAAATATATTTTATATCTGTTCATTGAGCTACATTTAAAGACATAAAGCCGCCCGCGCGCCGCGTGTTGCTCGTGGCGAACCTATTTTTTTAAAATCCTGCAGTTTTGAGCAGTACGTGATTTTATTAAGGACACGTTCAGCTGAAGACCCATCTTTGCTATAAATTTAAAAAATAATAATTGTTTTTACCGTGTTTATCATGTAAAAGTCCTGCAGTGATCGCGTCCCTCGCTTCCGTAAAAACAGCTCTCGTCTCCTCCTTCCTACTTCCGGAGCGGGTGAGCTCGCTTCAGTACCCCTCTGAAAGCAGCCCGAAAATCTCAGGAAATCTCGCGCGGCTCCGCTCGAAATATCCGGTGGAAAAGGATGAAAGGGGGTCTCTGCGACGCACATATGACGTAACATCCGACCCGAGCCGACCGGTGGAAAAGGGGCATTAGACAGTTGAAATCTCAGACCTCCTCCTCTGTTAAGAGAAGGTTTTTCTCTCTTAACATACACAGCTTCCTTTACCCCCCTCTCAAACCATCTGTGTTCTCGGTCCAAAATTTGAACATTCTGGTCCTCAAAGGAGTGTCCCTTGTCCGTGAGGTGGAGGTGAACTGCAGAGTTTTGTCCAGAGGAGGTTGCTCTCCTATGTTGAGACATTCTTTTGTGGATAGGTTGTTTCGTTTCTCCGATGTAACGGTCTGAGCAGACTTCGCTGCACTGGACTGCATAAACCACCCCACTCTGTTTGTGTGTGGGGGTTCTGTCCTTCGGATGCACCAGCCTCTGTCTGAGAGTCCGGCTGGGTTTGAAGTGTACTGGGATGTTGTGTTTGTTGAAAATCCTTCTGAAATTCTCTGAGACTCCAGCAACATAAGGAATGACAATGTTTTTCCGTCTGTTAGACTTTTTCTGTTCATTATTGTGTTTAACAGATTTCCTTGCATTGGATTAACTATTGCATTATTTGGGGCTACGGAAGTTCAGTTGTCTGTGCCATGGTCTTGAAATCCTGAAGTTGTGGTTCCCCTTCAGTCTGGTCTCTTGGTGCAACATACTTGCTTTGGGAATTGCACCCCCGCGCGATTACCTGAAGGAATATACTCACGCCTTTACGGCAGGGTGTTGTGGTTGTGTTTTGCTGTGTACTCACCTTACAGATGCTGAGTGGTTGTGCTGAAGTTCCTGGGTTACCACCTGCCACTAATCTGGTTGATGAGCCCAGCTGCTATTTAGGCCTTGGGGGAGGCTCCGGTCTTCGCTGAATTATTTAGTCACTTGGGGTAAAGTGAGACAGTCATCTTAGTATCTTTCCTGGTGAAATCTAGTTTGTTCAATTCTGTGTCTATTTGTGGTTTCAAGGCAAACCTGAACTCACCGAAGAGGCTTGGACTGGAAGGACCTTCTCCATATTGGACTCCTCTAACCGACCCAATCCTCCAGCCTGACACTCCACCATCTGCAACACCTCTAGGATTAATGGGATTCAAGGAGACACTCAACTCGTCAAAGGATTTGTTGGATTAAAGGAGACACTTACCAAGTGGACATCTTCCTCCTCTGAGTCTGCCTCCTCAACATCCTCCTGTAAGAAAGAGAACCATTAATTCATTGTTATCAACAAGACTCATCGGCTGCACATCTAAACTTCTCCTCTTCCTCCCCTCCAGGAACCCAGAACCTATTTATCCTGACACTGTAAATAAATTCACTTCACTGATACTCCGTGTTGTCATCCTTCCCAGTCTTGTTTGAATTTGAGTACTATTTCACTGGTTAGCCTCAACAGAATAATTCAGCCACAACATGAGTACTCACGACAAGACCGGGAGGGATCAATTAAGTGAAATTCTTGCTAAACAAGAACACCGACTAACTGCTACTGAAAACATGTGTCAACAGATTCTGAGCCAACAAGTAGAACTCTCTAAAAACCTGGCCCAACTGGGTGGAATGGTCAACAAGCTGGGACCTGCATCTTCACCGTCCCACTCAGGAACTAGCAATGTTAACAGCGCCCCACAAACCTCCGGACAACCTACCCAAAATCCTGCTCGTGAGCCCGAGATGAAACCCAGTCAATTATTTTCCGGAAAATCTGAACAGTTTGGTGGCTTCATGCTACAATGTAATTTAGCTTTCAACAGAGCTCCACAAACCTTCTCCTCCGATTCTTACCGCATCTCTTACATTGTGTCCGCTCTTCAAGAAGAGGCATTACGATGGGCACATGCTTACTTTGGGTCCCTTTCAGTAAATGACTGTACATTTTCCGCCTTTTTTAATGATTTTCAGAGGGTTTTCGAGCGTCCCCTGCATCAAGAAACTGCCTCCAAGAGACTAATGGCGTTACGCCAGGGGAAACAATCTGCGGCGGACTTCGCTCTCCACTTCCGGATTGCTGCCCGAGAGGCCGGATGGGAGGACCTCGCTCTACGAGGTGTGTTTGTTAATGCCCTCAACGACTCCATTAAAAATCAGTTGGCACTTGTAAACGAACCTGACAATTTGAATGATTTGATCGATCTATCTATCCGCATCGATGATCGGCTCAGGGAATGTCGGGGTGTTTTGAACTACAACTCCCAGAGTTCCTCCGGTTTCGGAGTTTCACTTCCGGATCCGGTAAACCACAGTCGGGCAGGCAATTCAAACGATGAAGCTGACTCATCAGAACCTATGATTGTGGGGCGTGCCCGCCTCACTCCTGAAGAGAGACAGCATCGTTTTGCAACAAAGGAATGCCTGTATTGTGGAAAGACGGGTCACTTTGTTGCTACTTGCTCACTTCGTTTAAAAGGTCGGTCCCGTCAGTAAAACAGGAGATTCTGATGGGCGCATCTAACATTTCTCCTGAGAATCGCCTCACTCTTACGGCGTCTGTTTGTCACAATTTGTTAAATCTCCCTGTACAAGCCTTGATTGATTCCGGAGCTGAGCAGAATCTCATCAGTGACTGCTTGGTGGAACAACTTTCTATTCCTATGGACAGATTACACCAGACTCTCTCTATGACGGCGCTCACCAGCCAGACAATTTCCACAATCTCCCATCAGATCACTTCTTTAAAGTTCACCTTATCTGGTAACCATCAGGAATTGGGTGAGTTTTTTTGTTTTTCATTCTAAGTCCCCTCAACTTATTTTAGGCTTTCCCTGGCTTTGTAAACACAACCCTCAGATTGATTGGGCTAAAAAGAAAATAAATTCCTGGAGTAATTATTGTTCCTCCAACTACCTTAGGTCAGTAGTTTCCCCTTCTCCTCCACCTTGTTGCATAGAAGAGCAGATTGATTTGTCCTTAATTCCACCACGTTATCATGACCTGGCTCCGGTGTTTAGCAAGTCCAAGGCTCAATCTCCTCCTCCCCACAGACCATATGACTGCTCTATAGATTTGCTTCCTGGTGCTCCCTTGCCCTCGTGTCGTCTATATAATTTGTCTGGCCCTGAGAAGCAAACTATGAGGGAGTATATTGACATATCCTTGTCCTCTGGTATAATCCGCGCTTCGACCTCTCCAGTGGGTGCGGGGTTCTTTTTTGTCGCTAAAAAGGATAAGACTTTGAGGCCTTGTATCGATTACAGGGGCCTGAACCAAATCACGGTCAAGAATAAATACCTTCTTCCTCTTACTGAGTCTATTTACGGGCATCTTCAAGAAGCTGTTGTGTTCACGAAACTGGACCTTAGAAACGCGTATCATCTGGTCCGTATTAAGGAGGGGGACGAGTGGAAGACGGCCTTCAGGACTCCTTTTGGACATTTTGAGTACATCGTGATGCCTTTTGGACTGACAAACGCTCCCGCCGTCTTCCAGGCGTTAGTTAATGACGTACTGAGAGATTTCTTGAATCAGTTTGTATTTATCTACCTTGATGACATTTTGGTCTATTCTAAGGATCTAGTACAACACCCTCACCACATCTGGGCTGTCCTTCAGCGACTGCTTGAGAACCGACTTTTCGTCAAGGCCGAGAAGTGTAAGTTCAGCGTGCCCTCTGTGGCCTTCTTGGGCTTTGTTTTCAAGAGTGGTCAGGTCTGGACGGATTCGGAGAAGATCAAGGCTGTGGTGGAATGGCCCCGTCCTCAGACTCGCAAACAGCTTCAACGCTTCCTGGGCTTTGCAAATTTTTACCGCCGTTTCATCAGGAATTTCAGTCAGGTTGCAAGTCCTTTGACTAAACTCACCTCCTCTCTCCGTGTTTTTTCTTGGAACAGGGAAGCTGAAGGGGCCTTCCTGAAACTCAAAACTTTGTTTTCCTCTGCGCCTGTTTTGACTCACCCTGACGCCAAACTGCAATTCGTGGTGGAGGTGGACGCCTCGGACTCTGGAGTGGGCGCTGTCCTCTCCCAACGGTCCCCTGTCGACAACAAGATCCATCCTTGTGTTCTTCTCACGCCGACTGTCTCCTGCTGAGGTCAACTATGACGTGGGAAATCGAGAGTTGTTGGCCATCAAGTTGGCTCTCGAGGAATGGAGGCATTGGTTGGAGGGGTCTACGTTGCCTTTTGTCGTCTTGACGGACCATAAGAACCTGTCTTACCTTCAGACGGCCAAGAGACTGTCCTCAAGACAGGCCAGGTGGTCGTTGTTCTTCACCAGGTTCAATTTCACCATTACATATCGCCCTGGTTCTAAAAATGTGAAACCTGATGCCCTGTCCAGGCAATTTTCATCCTTTGACTCCTCCCAGGTGGCCGAGTCCATTCTCCCTCGCTCCTGCATTGTGGGTGTCGCCTCCTGGGGGATTGAGGGAGTCGTCCTTCAGGCTCAGCTGACCGAGCCCGATCCTGGTAATGGCCCGCCTAATCGCCTGTTTGTTCCCACCTCTGTGATCAGCCAGGTTCTCCAATGGGTCCATTCCTCTAAATTTTCTTGTCATCCTGGCGTCAATCGTATGGTTTCTTTTACTACGAGACACTTCTGGTGGCCTACCCTTCGACGTGACGTCAAACGTTTTGTGGCGGCCTGTGCTGTGTGTGCTGCGAACAAGAGCGCCCATCGTCCTCCTGTGGGGTTACTCCAGCCTCTTCCTGTTCCTGGTCGTCCCTGGTCCCACATTGCACTGGACTTTGTGACTGGATTGCCCCCGTCTGATGGTAACACGTCTATTCTTACTGTCATCGATAGATTTTCTAAGGTCTGCACATTTTGTCCCGCTCCCTCAACTTCCCTCAGCTATGGAGACCGCTCGCCTCTTGGTCCTACATGTCTTCAGGCTTCATGGCATACCTCTTGACATCGTCTCGGACAGAGGCCCTCAGTTCGTGTCCCGGGTCTGGAAGGCCTTTTGTCAGGCTCTTGGCGCCTCGGTGAGTTTGTCTTCAGGTTACCACCCCCAGTCCAACGGTCAGTCTGAGAGGTGCAACCAGGAACTGGAATCCGCTGTTTCTTTGTGTCATTGAGGACAATCCTGCTCATTAGTCTTCTCTTCTTCCCTGGGTCGAGTATGCGCACAACTCCCACACGTCCTCGGCTACTGGACTCTCCCCTTTTGAGGCTTCTCTGGGGTACCTGCCTCCGCTGTCCCTCCACAAGGAGGTGGACATCTCTGTTCCTTCTGTCCAGCACCATCTGTGCCGTTGTAGATGAATTTGAAGGCAGACCAGGGAGGCGCTTCTGCGGACCCGTGCCCGTTCCAAGCGGGGGGCTGATCGTCATCATCTCCCGGCTCCCTTGTACTCTGTGGGGGAATTGGTTTGGCTCTCTACCCAACATATCTTTCTGAAGGGCACCTCCCGGAAACTTGGTCCCAGGTTTATTGGGCCCTTTCTTATTGTCAAGATTGTCAACCCCACTGCTGTCCGTCTCCGACTCCCTCACTCCATGCGTGTTCATCCCACCTTCCATGTGTCCCAGGTCAAGCCCTTTGTTGAAGACCCTCTGCATCCCTCCGTCTTGGGCCGCCCACGTCTCCGCATCATTGACAACCAGCCCGCGTTCACTGTTCGCCGGCTCCTGGATGTTTGACGTCGTGGTCGTGGACTTCAGTTTCTGGTGGATTGGGAGGGGTACGTCCTGAGGAACGCTCGTGGGTCCCCAGGTCCTTCATCCTGGACCTGGGCCTCATTTCTGACTTCTACCAGAGGCACCCTGACAAGCGTCCTTGATCGCCCGGGGGCGATGTTTGAGGGGAGGGGGTACTGTTGTGGTTGTGTTTTGCTATGTACTCACCTTGCAGATGCTGAGTGGTTGTGCTGAAGTTCCTGGGTTACCACCTGCCACTAATCTGGTTGATGAGCCCAGCTGCTATTTAGGCCTTGGGGGAGGCTCCGGTCTTCGCTGAATTATTTAGTCACTTGGGGTAAAGTGAGACAGTCATCTTTCCTGGTGAAATCTAGTTTGTTCAATTCTGTGTCTATTTGTGGTTTCAAGGCAAACCTGAACTCACCGAAGAGGCTCAGACTGGAAGGACCTTCTCCATATGGGACTCCTCTAACCGACCCAATCCTCCAGCCTGACACTCCACCATCTGCAACACCTCTAGGATTAATGGGATTCAAGGAGACACTCAACTCGTCAAAGGATTTGTTGGATTAAAGGAGACATTTACTAAGTGGACATCTTCCTCCTCTGAGTCTGCCTCCTCAACATCATCCTGTAAGAAAGAGAACCATTAATTCATTGTTATCAACAAGACTCATCGGCTGCACATCTAAACTTCTCCTCTTCCTCCCCTCCAGGAACCCAGAACCTATTTATCCAGACACTGTAAATAAATTCACTTCACTGATACTCCGTGTTGTCATCCTTCCCAGTCTTGTTTGAATTTGAGTACTATTTCACTGGTTAGCCTCAACACAGGGGCGTCAACGCCGCACCAGAGGCCTCGCCCTCTGGGTACTTAAGCGGCTGACGCCCATCCATCTTTCTCTTTTTTGCCCTTCACCTCGCTAAACCTGAACTACCTCTTTGCGGGACTTCTCTGTTGCTTCATCGCTCAACTTGAGGTGAGCTTGCTCCCTGCACAGAGCGCACAGAGAATTATTCCTGCGTATTGCTGGACTAGCGAAAGCTAGTCCGGCACATTTTCTCTTAACCCCGAAGTATTTTCTTCTCCTCTCTCTACAGATTGCTTCGCTCGATGGCACTAACTATGCCACAAGGAAAAGCTACCTTGCTAACTCCTAGCGAGCTAGCCAGCGAAAGCGACGCGACAGAGGAGACATTTCAAGGGAAAAGAAAAAGGATTCTGGAAGGTCTCGCTCGCCTTATCTCGGACATGCCTTCGGAGAAAGGAAAGCGAAAGACGAGACTTCCAAGGAAAACCAGCGGGACGGCAAGCCCAACTTTGCTCGCCTGTCCCAGTGGATGCGGTTTCTCTCTCGCGGCGACGGACACCCATGATGCCTGTCCGGTCTGCCTGGGAATGCTTCATGCAAAAACAGCGCTGGATATGCCCGACTTTTGCCCACACTGCAGCCTGATGCTGGATGCGATGCTACGGCACCGGGTTGACCTCGTCGCCAAAGCCATGGGCACTTCAGCAGTACCAGCGGATGCGGAGACCAAGGAGCCTCTCATTCCCACGCCGGAGCTCGAGAACATGGCTCTACACGACAGCACACGAGCCGAATGGGGTGACAGCCCTGACGTGCTGCCTCCTATGGTGGACTTAACAGTCGAGTTTGACAACCGAGGTATGATGAACGAGGACGAGATCTCGATTTCAGCCTCGGGCAAATTTTCAGCGGAGGACGCAGACGTGGAACTGGAGGATCAGGGAGAAGATCTCTCCCATACCCTAGTACCTGTGCTCCCAGAAACCGACTTTTCTATCCTTGCTCTGTTCGACCTGTGCCACAGAGCACCGGACGCGTTGCACATCCCATGGCCCGAGCCCCCGCCTCATCAACAGGTCACAAGGCTGGCAGGAAACTATTTTTACTCGAAGCAGCAGGCCGGCACGAGGCAAAGGATGCCCGTGTTCCTGGACTTCCTCATAGAACTAACTCGCACCTGGGCTCAGCCAAGAGCTCCCATGCTCCTTCCCCTTTCACAGTTCCTCAACGTCGACGGGATGGATGAGGTGGGAATAGCTAACATGCCTCAGATTAAGGACACACTAGCGTCTCACCTGGCTCCTAAGTCATCCAGGACAAAACCAAATCTCCCCAACAAGGCTTGTCGAGCTTCAGCGTCTCTACTCGAGAAGTTCTACAGAGCTCAGGGACTCGCGGCGCGTGCCATGAACGCGTCCGCGTTGATGCAGGCTTGCCTAGCGGAAAAGCTGCAACAGTTGCAGGTAACGACGGACAAGCAGGCTGCCGCCGACTTGCTGGATGAAGCCCGCAGGGCAACAGACTTTGTACTCCGCATGATGGGGACAGCCACTGTTGCTTAAGGCAGAGGCATGGCGGAAGTGGTCATCGTGATTCGCCACATGTGGATGACTTTAACGGATCTCCCTGAGGGACAAAAGGTGCCTTTTCTCCACCACTCGATAGAGCCGACGGGATTATTTGGTAAAGCTTTGGAGCGAATTCAGACCAAGCTGGACCAAAGGCGCAGACAGGCCGAAGCTCTCCGGGTGGGCATTCCCCGGAGAAGCTTCGCCCCCCCAAGGGAGTCTGCTGGAGGCAGACCTGCGCAGCCTCGACACCGCTCGGCAACGCGTGCCCCACCGCAGAAGCGGCCAGCATACGAGGAGGAGCCCGGCAGAGACCCCCGCCGGGCCAACCTCGCACCGAGCACGCATGGAGCAAAAACAGGTTTGTTCCCCGCCAGGCGGTCGGACACAGGGCCTCCTCGGCGAACCGGGACACCAGACAGAAACGTGCCTGATGAACCAGGTCCACGTTCCCACATTACACAATCACCCGTCCACGTGGTACTGGAAATGATCCCTTCAAGTCCAGACTTTCTTTGTAACATGGTACAAAAAGCTGGTAAATATGTTGCATGCACAAATCATGCTTTCCTTGCTGTGAGTGACATAAAATCATGTACGTCATTGCATATAAACACAAATAAACCTCATAAAACAGCCCCTCTTTGTTTTATTGACTCTCAAAAAACACACACAAATGACTTCAGCAGAACAGGTCCCTCTGGCCTGCCATCCGTCATAAAGCGAGGGGGCCATTTTCCCTCCCTCTCTCATGGCCCACGGGGTGTTAGCCTAATCAATAAACCCCAGCCGGGTGCCTCTGATTCGTCTGTAGTAAACAGACACAGAGGCGTCTGCAAGCAGCCCCCACACCCCTCACGGAGACAGGTGAGGGGGTCACGTGCTCAAGCTCCCGCTCCATTGTGAATAACGGGGCAGCCAATACACTAACCAAGCAAACACGTGACATGTCCGCACCTCAGGGAGGCATGCCGACAGAATCTAACGACGGGGGGCACGTCAGATGTCCACAAGGTAGCCATAAGCTTCACACCTTCACAACAGCAATTATGTTCAAGCTGCTATGGATGGAAACAAATCAGAGTTGAATCAGATCTCTCTTCCTGTTTTTCGAAGGGGACTGGGCTCTTTATCACCAAATAATCTAAAGTCTGCCAAACCAAAAGGAGCATCTCCATGTTCTCACATTGCAGCTGTCCCTTTATTATTAATGAGGGACACGCAATGTCCAAGCAGTGATCAGACAGCACGTGACCCTTCTCTCTGTGCTGATCCAGCTCTGCTTTCAAACAAAATTCTTCCAACAGATGAAACACAGACCCCGGTCGGTTTGCCTGGTTCCGCCGCTCTATTAAAGCCAAGGACCAGTAAACTGGACCATTCTGGAAAACGGATTGGAGTCAGGAGATCTGCTCGTTTACAAAACTCGCAGTCTCCCAGACCCATGACCTCAAACTTGGAGGGGGAAAATAGACTTTCTGCTCCAATCCTGTCTAATAAGGATGACAGGTTACATCTGCCCTCGATTACCCTTGAGCAGAGCAGCCTGGTAGCATATCGGCAAGGAGGCCTTCTTCCCAACTTGGTTAACCCCCAGGGGTTCACAGCCTCCAGGGCCCTTGGAGGAGAACTGGATACACCAACTGCTCTTCTTCAGGGCCAAACTATGTCACCAAAAGGGGCAGTCCAGCCACTTAGGCCAGGAACTGTCAAAAATTTCAGCTTGTTGGCAGAAAAGAACAAGCTGATGGTGTCAGGCCTGCTGGAAAATGTGGTAAAAACCATACAAAATGCCCGTGCTATGTCAACACAGTCTCTATATGCACAGAAGTGGCGTATTTTTGAAGCCTGGTGCTCAGAAAGAAATATTATTTCTTATGCATGCGACTTGGCTCAGCTCCTGACCTTCCTTCAGGACTTACTGGAAAAAGGTAATTCTTACTCAACGATTAAAGTTTTCCTATCAGCTATTTCAGCCTGTCACAAAGGCTGGGGACACAGGACACCTGGAGCGCATCCAATCATAATAAGATTTATGAAAGGTGTGCTTCGGACTAAACCACCTAGCAGGATTCTGACCCCTGGTAGGGATCTTGGCCTGGTCCTGGGGGCTCTCTGTGACCCCCCATTTGAGCCACTGAGCGAGGTTAAGACAGATTTGTTATCTTATAAAACTGCTCTACTTCTGGCACTTTGCTCGGCGAAACGCGTGGGTGACCTCCATGCATTGTCTGTACATCCAATGTGTACCAGATTCGCCCCTGATGGGTCAAAGGTCACATTAAGGCCTAATGCCGCATATACTCCCAAGGTCTTGACTTTGAACCACAGGAGTCTAGACTTTGATCTCTCCTCCTTCCCATCTGCTCTTGTCCTCACTCAGGAACAGGAAAGGTTGAAGGCTCTCTGCTCCGTGAGAGCTTTACGCACTTACATGCAGAGAACAGCCGAATGGAGAAAAACAAACCAACTGTTCGTCTGCTTTGCAGCACCTGCTACTGGAAAGGCCCTATCAAAACAACGCCTTTCACATTGGGTGACTGAGGCCATTAAAAGGGCGTACAGTAGCAAAGGTCAACAGGTGCCCTCTGGGGTGCACGCTCACTCCACTCGGGGCTTGGCCACTTCCTGGTCATTGTTCAAGGGTGTACCAGTTGCAGACATCTGTGCTGCTGCGAACTGGAGCTCATTAAACACTTTTGCAAAGCATTACAGTTTGGATGTTACTGCGTGTGACGTCACTCAGGCTGTCCTTTCTAACACACAGTAGAAAGTAGCCTTGAGATGCCTGCTGGTCAAGGGCAGACGTTCACTCTAGCATGCATTTTACTGAGCATTCCAAGGGCGTGAATGGATTACGTTCCCATAGTAAATATGTTGCACCGAGAGACCAGACTGAAAGGGAACTGAAAGTTATGCACCATAACTCATGTTCCCTGAAGGAAGGGAACAAGGTGCAACATATCTGGCCCTTTCAATGCTGAAAGCTCAGTGAAGTGCAATTTTGGAGAAAGATGGATGGGCGTCAGCCGCTTAAGTACCCTGAGGGTGGGGCCTCTGGCGCGGCGTTGACGCCCCTGCCGTAAAGGCGTGAGTATATTCCTTCAGGTAATCGCGTGGGGGTGCAATTCCCATAGCAAGTATGTTGCACCTCGTTCCCTTCCTTCAGGGAACATGAGTTATGGTGCATAACTTTCAGGTTTGAATCCAGGCTGAGCAAGGAAGTACATCCAGAGTAAAACAATTACCAAACCTTTCATGCAGTTTTTCCATTGAAAAAGGAAGCAGCCAAAAACACACACACACACACAAAAATAAAAATAAATAAATAAATGATGACATTATAGTCATTTTGCTCAAATAAATAAATACAAAACTTTCTTTTGAGATGTATGCAATCTGTTAGTCTTAACGTATGTGTTATGAATGAGTATCATCTACTACCACATCAAACTGTAGCTTACCAGTAATATCTTTAAAATAAGTGAAAAGCCTTTTCTTAAATTGCCAAAGTTAATTAACTGTGGCAGCCATTATGAATCTGGTTAATTAGCACTAGATGCTCATCCAATGAATATTTCCTGAGAGCTATAATAAAACTTGTCCAGCAGTTCATGAAATATTTTGCTAATAATGTCAAAACATAGACTTACACATGCAGGGACACATAAAAAAAACATAAGAAATAAGTTATTAAGGAACAAAAATTGAAAAAAAAAATTGCAATAGTTGACCAAATAAACAAGAATTTCTTTAAACAAACCCCAGAAAAATAGACTGACATTAAAGCCCAATAATTATAAACACAATATGTGATATACCTCCTGCCAGCTAGATTTTACTTCACCTCAGGGTTCCTAACAACACTGCAGCTTCAAACAGAGAAAAAGTCCATAAATGCACATTGTCTTTTGGGAAGCTTCCAAGTTCTTATAAACCTCAAAGAGCCGTTAAAACTGTTTGCTTATAATGTGCCTTCATACAGGAAGTGAACCTGTGGGTGATATAAGGTAACACATAGCCTGGGAAAAGCTAAACATAATGGGAGTAGTTTATGGCTGACCAAACATAATGTGGTCAAAAGGTTTAGATTTCAGGTTAAATACAGTTAAGGTAAGGTTATAAAAATAAATAAAAAGACTAACCATAGTATCAGCTCCCTAACCATAAACAAGCATAGCAGAGTTTAAAGAGTAGCTTTTCAGAGCACCGAAAAGGCTCTTGCTGGTTTTATTTTTCAAGCTTTTCAAAGAAACCATCTTTCTTAAAACATCATTAATAAGATGATGCATGACACTTTATGTGGATTTTGTGTGGAACCATTTAAGAAAAGGTCAGAAAAGTTCAAAAGATAGACAACAGAGGATGAACAATTTGTGAATCACAACATTTGTCCAATATATTGGATCGCCATACTTTCAATGATGCCAGCAGGCAAATCAAACTCCTGCTGAAGCCAAGAGAGAGAAGGAAAACATCTTTATATTGACAAAGTTTTCTCACGTTTCAGTAAAGATGCTTTACCTCTGGTACATTACAGGCTGTAATTACTTATTTGGAACCCACTGTTGACTTCATTTACCTCCAATAGTGTTGTAATTTCTAACTAAATATTCTTAAAATGGAAGAATGTGTGTTTCGGGAACTAATTTATCAACTAATTTATAAAGTACATTGAGGAAATATGTTGATGGTGCTAATTTAACTAAGAACTGCAGACAGAATGTGCTGAAAGATTGAATTATTTAAAGGAAAATAAAACTTACATTGGAAAAAAGGAAACTTCAGCATTTTGATTTATCTGACAATGATGAACTGTTACCTTTCTTCAAGACATTTTTCCCCCTGATGTTCAAAGTATGGGGTCATGTAATTTTTATCATTATTGTCTATTTGTCTAAAGAGAGAGTTCAAACCTTTTGAAGTTGATTTTAGTGGAAACGTTGTGAATAATTAATATCTTACCAGCTGTAGATAGCTCTTTGAACAACATCAGTTAGGAGAAAAAAGGTTTCTTTCTGACTACCGGTAGATAGACAAGATAACAGCCACTTCATGTTGGGTCAGGATCGAAGTGTATCCCTGTGGTTATTAAACAATTCCCATCCCAAACATTTCTGAGTAGTTTGTTCAAATACTATTCCATAAACTTTTACACTGCTGTTTCTATTACATTATTACTATTGCAGAAATGTTATACTGTAGCATGTCAGCACATGGCTTCTGAGGGAGATGTGCGGCTCTTGTTGTAGACCAATCATCCACCAGATGGCTTTTTATATAGGCTTTATTTTCAACACACACACAGACAGAGTGAAACCCACAGGCTTTTGTGATAGCTCCCTCCCTCAGTCATGGTTACTCTATCACCAAAAAACCTAACACAAACTAACACTTAATGATCACATAAACTAGGCTAACAAGAACAGACGCACTAAAAGAGCAACACTAAACAGTTAACCAAAACGATAAACAACAAACTAAAATTTTACCCATAATCCCTCCTTGAGGCCATGTGACTGACAGTCAACCACAGCAGAATGCTACATAGCCTCGACCTGAGGGGCTCATTGTCCCCAACAACCCATTCACCCAAACATAGTCCTGCAGGTGTTCTGGCCAAAGACGCTGGCACACAGGACGTTGAGGACACTGACGTGTGACTACAGCAGGTGAGTCAGTGTCATCTCCCATACCAGCAATCACTGGAGCATGGGGGCGGTAAGGCGCAAGCCTGTTCTGATGCAGCACAACCATCCCTGGTTAAGAAACTTAACTCGGTATACCACCTCAGACAGACGCACCACAATTTCAGTCAACCACTGACTGCGAAGCTTAGAAAAAAATCCCCTTCTTATGCTCTGAACAGTACACCCACACCTTGTCCCCTGGTTCGAAAGCCTGTCCATGAAAGTGGATGTTGTAGGCACTTTTCTGCCTTATCCCTGCATCAGCCTGAACTTTATGGGTGTAGTTGTATCCTCCGAAGTCGCTCCCCAAGTCTGGAAGTAGTCAGCTTCCACTCCCCCAGCAATCTCAGGCTCTGGTGGGGCCACAGACACAAGGTCCAGTGGGCTGTGCAACTTTTGTCCGAACATCAGGACAGTGAGTTTACACTGACTGGACTCTTGTTCAGCAGTTTGGTAGGTCCACAAGACCTGTAGGAAGTGCCGATTCCAGTCCTGCTGGTGTTGATCCATGAGGATTGCCATTTTTGTTGCTAAGGTGCGGTTCAACCTCTCCATCAGCCCGTCACTCTGTGGGTGGAGAGGGGCTGTCCTTGGCTTCTCCCACTGCAGGCAAAACTTGCCAAAGACCAGAGACTTGAACTTGTGCCCTTAGTTATTGTAAAGCTGGTTCGGGACCTCAAAGCAGGTGAAAATATTTTCAACCAGTCTCTCTGCAATCATGGACTTTGGTCTGGCACTGCATATGCTTCTGGCCATTTTGTAAAGTAGTCCATGGCCACGAGAACATAGATTGCCGGAGTCTGTTACCGGGGAAGGATGAGGAGGCCCATCCCACTTCTGACACCAATCTATTGCGTCAGCACACAGCTAGTGAGGGAGATATACAACTCTTGTTGTAGACCAGAAATTATCAACCAGATGGAGTTTTATAGGCTTTATTTTCAACACACACAGACAACGTGAACCCCACATGTCTTTGTGACAGCTCCCTCCCTCCAGTGCTGGAGTGGGACTTCAAAGTCAAAAGTCAAAGTCAACTTTATTGTCAGAACTGCAATATGTACAGGACATACACAGGATTGAAATTGCGTTTCTCTCAGTCCCTCGGTGCAACAGTAACCATTTAAACACTAAAACACTGAAACATTTAATAAACATAAGCATAAAATAGTAAAAGTGTAACACTGTCCTGAGTTTTTGCATAGTAGTTTTTGCATAGACTTATTTTCAGCCCTGGAGTTTCATGCCTCAGACTGGCCCACTATAGATCACAACTTATTATTATTAAAATAATTTAATTATACTGTAGCTTCACATCAGGGTTTTCTCTAGAATATGCCCTTTTAGGGCTGCTTTAGCTTTAGCCCCCAGTGCTGACTATGGCTCTTTGCTTGAATAATATAGTGTCAGAAGCATTTGTAATGTAAAACTTTTATTGTCTGTCCAACAGATCTCAGTTGTAAATGAGTCTTCAAGGCTCAATGAGACTTATCTGTTTAAATAAAGGTTGAATGAATGAATGAATGAATGTGTGGGGGACACACTTGTGGGGGGATCTGTGGGTCCTAGCCCCACAAGTTTTGAATAAAGTATATGCCAATTCCAGCATTCTGGTGTATATTAACAGGTTGTTTAACATCCAGTTTTACCTACTTAAGTAAACACTTGATTCAGTAAGTATTTTAGAGTTAATGGCACAACAAGAAGTAGCCTGACCAACAGCTCTCCTTGTGTGAATAAAGCACACCCTGCTTCTCTCATGCATCCTACCCACAGTCTAAGGGCCAGTTTACACGGCACGTATTTTGAGTGTAACCGCTACTTTCTCTTTGCGTCTTTGCTTATCGCCTACACGACGCTGCTGGCCCCCCTCTTTGCATCCAATACTTTCCTGATCCAGCTCTCAGGGTGGATCTTTTTCGCTGACCCCTCGCTGATAATGTAAACATCTCCTGCTGATCTTTTGTGTCAACCACATGCGCGCAGCTCGCACGCGCGGACAGTCTAGGGCAGGCGGACATTTCACGTGTCACGCTGCAAAATATAACAGTTTAACAATAATAAACAGTATTTATGTTGGCGTGGGAGATGTAAATTTATCTGAACTACAGTATCTATCTGGACTCGTTACATTTTTTAAACAGTGCGTAACGTGCTGTGAAAATGAAGACACCAGGTTTATTTTTTATTTATTTATTTATTCAGCACCACAAAGTTTACAACACAAACACTGAGAATTAAACTGAACACACTATTAAAACACGTGAACCGAACTGTAACTACGTTAATGAACTGGACTCTTGCTGTGTGTTCATCTGGACCCATCAGAACCGGTCTGCCTGTTTGTTGGAACGACAGCTCCACCTGGCAGAAATAAATAAATAAATAAATAAAAACTCTGTTGTTGTGTGATCAAATTAAACACAAGCAAACATTATATTAAGAACGTTGATTTACCTGCTGTAAGTCAGCTGTTTATCACGGAGGAAAGTCAGACATCATCCTCATCGTCACTCGGGTTCTGGTCCACAGTCCACTCAGCGTCTGGTGTGCAGCTTGTTAGATGAAGCAGTCCCGCTTGGTGTCAAATCTGTCGACTCTTATCCAAAATCCAGCTTTAACTTGTTGTTAACTTGTTGTTAGCTCAACTTTTAGCACAAAAGAAAGTAGCAGACTGCCAGCAGAGTGAGGCAGCACGCATGCGCAGTGGGTGAAGGTTCAGCAGCACGCATGCGCAGTGGGTGAAAGGGGGGGTGCATGAGGGAGGGGGGAGATTCGAGCAGATCCGTGTCAACGCAAAACTTTTAATCTAATTAACATACCCAAAAGTTCCGTTTCCCCCCACAGTGTCCGTGTAAACAGGGCCTTAGAAACAGTGTAGCCTAAGTTAACTTTTAGGGGGAAAAAAATCACTAGCCAACATGAAACAATAATAATAAACACTCTTTCTTACCAATAGCGTAGCATAAAGCAACATGATCATCAGCCATTGTGTTTAATAGTTTAGTTTTTTGGAGTGTTTATTAGGCTGCTGTTTAACATACCTTATAATATTATATTATATTATTACTATTTAGTGAATACCTTAGATCCTTGTATATTGTTTTTATTTTTATAGTTTATATTATTGCTATTTCTTGTTGTAACTGAGACTTTGGGTACACAGTTCTGTTCCACCTCATGTACTACATGTGATGCGAATGACAATAAAGTCACCTTGTCACCTAAAAAAATATATATGAAATAGCGTAATGTGTATTGTATTAGTTAGAAAATTAGAAAAGAGTTAGTCATTTTGTACTGTTGGTTGAAGATAATTATTGTTTAATCTAATTATTGGAAAAAAGTTGGTTGAAGATTATTATTGTTTACATGGTTGATTATTGTTGTTTAATCTGATTGTTGGAAGTAAGGGGCAGATATAATAAGATTTATTCTTCTTTCTGCTACCTTTCATTTTTTTATATTTTGTACACTATCATTTATGAGATTGTCTTGTACTGTTTCTTTTGTAAAAAAAAAAAGAACAAATTTAATAAACATAAACATAAACCTTGAACTTTAACCTGGAACCTTGAACCTTATTAGTAGCTTAAAATACCTACTTAAAACACAAGTAGTGGGCTAGGTCTGTAACGTTGCCCAGTTGTAGGGTCAAGAGACAAACGTAGAATTAACACAGTATGAACAACATTCAGTAATTGTTTCTATAAGAACATTATCAAATATTTTACATGAATGGTAAGATTGCTCTGCCCACAAGGAAATGCAACCCAGGTTGAGCTAACTTCAGACAAACAAGGCTGCAACATGGCTTTAATGGTGGAGGTAATGAAGCTCATAGCATTATCTGAGGCATTTAGTGAGGCATTTCTGCCTTATCAACCGACATCAAGGCAACAAAAACAGGCAAAAATAATAATAATAATCCAATCTACTAATAACTAGTTGCTAAAGTGAACTAAATCCATTGCTGTGTTGTATAAACTAAAGGACTTGTTGAATGATAGGGCTCTTTATTTGCTGTATAATTCAATCTTTGTTCCACATTTAATTTACTGTCTGGTGGTTTGGGGAAAAGCTTGTAAAACTATAACAAACTCTATTTTTATTTTACAGAAAAGAGCTGTGCAAATTATTTCTAGAAAACCTTATTGTCATCCATCAAATATATTATTTAAACAACTGAAAGTACTGAAGTTTTATGATTTGGTGGACTATAATATTTTGTTAGTTATGTATAGGGCTCATAGGAATATGCTACCCTCAAATGTTCAAATGTGAGTAAGCTGCTACAGTCTAAAGGGAACTGAAATATTTGTAATGCCAAGGTATAGGACTAGTTTAAAGGGACGGTTTATTTCAATAAAAGGAGTGGAATTATGGAATGTTTTGGGAAATGATGCCAAATATATTGAAGATATTAACTCTGTGATTAAATTCAAAAAAATTACAAAATCTAAACTGTTAACAAAATACTAAAGCTTTAGTTAAGCGTCTAATGTACTAGTTATCGTTGATTGTGAAAACTACTCTTTTCATCTGTTATTTCTGGAAGATTATTGTTTGAATTTATTGTTTGAAATTGTTTTGTTTTTGAAAAAAAGGGGCAGACATAATAATAATTATTCTTCTTTCTGCCACCTTTTATTTTATGTATTCTTTCTTTCACATATTTATGATTTTTTTCTTATTTTTTTATGTTTTAATGTAAAATGAATAAATGTAAGAAAAAAATAATAAAAAAAGTGGATGTTTTCATGCCACAGAGTGACACAGGGCAAGAACTCAGTGAAATTAAGTATGTAAAAATGTCATTGTTATATTACACAACCTATTAAATGATTTGTACAAAATCAGTTTAATTTTAATAAAGACAAAACTCGTGCAATCAGAAGTTACAACATACAGCATGTCAACATATAAAACACACAAAACAAAGCACAACTAGCTTTGAGCATTAACATTTCATTTAACCATTGAGCATGAAAAGTAATTATGACAGAAAATGTAACATTTAATTGCAGTTACCTTTGTACAGATGAACATTTGGTACTTCCTGATCATAACAACTGTAATTAGCTGCTCACTGGGTCTGTGGCCGCCTTTTAATACATTTTAAATTTTTCCAAACTCTCTTTAGTTTTTTTAATGAAATAAACTGTATTCCACCCTCTAAACACTCAGGGAATTGCACGTTCCCCACTGACCTCGTTAACCCATTAAAAAAATTATAATTTTACTCAAAATCTCTATGACCACAAAGCATCCATAAAGCTAAACCATGATGAGCTGCCGTTCTGCGGGTAAGGGGCGTTTACCTTGGGGACAAATTGTGGTCGCCAATTGGTCAGTTACTGGATTGATTGCCAGGTGGCGTCAAGGATCTGATTTGTGAAAAAAAAAAAAAAAGAAGAGAGAACTGCTGCTAGCTCTGGGTGGAGGTGAGGGTGCCCTGGTCCAGCGATAGTAGTGTTCGTGTTTTTATGTTGTTAATAAGAAGTTCTAAAAAATAAAAAAAATAAAAACAGGGCGTGTTGGCCCTTTGACCCACGCATCAGACGAGCCCACCGGGAAATGTCATGGTCCTCCCGATTATGCACTATGGCTCTGCCCCCCTCACTCATGGTTACAATAGTCCCTCGCTACTTCATGGTTCGACTTTCCTGGACTCACCCTTTCACAGGTTTTCAATGTAAGATTGCACACATTGTTTCCCAGTGGCCTGGCCGCTCAGTGATTGCTGAGGGGGCGAGGATGGGGTCTGTCTTTCCCCATCGTTGCTGTGGGAACTTCAGTGAGGCAGATAACAGAATGAGTGGCATAGATTGTTTATTTAAAATAATCAAGTGTGACCCGAACCGAGCCTTTACCCAAACCGAGCCAGGACATTTCCTGGCCGGTGCTCCATATGGCCAGTCCGCCCCCGGGCGCTGATTGGCTCAGTAACCCTACCATCAGTCTGTCTGCTCTCTTTGGCTGTGCTCTTTAAGAGCATTTACAGAGTTTAGAAAATTGTTAACAGCATTGCAAGAGTGTGGGAAGGATTTATAAAGCCTTAAAATATATATAAATACTAAAATAAATAAAATGTGCGTACTTCGTGGATTTTCACCTATCACAGCGGTTTCTGGAACGTAAACCCCGTGATAAGTGAGGGACTACTGTACTCTATCACAAACAAGCCTAACACAAACTACAAATAATCACATAAACTAGGCTAACAAGAACAGACTAATTACTAAAAGAACAATGCTAAACTGCTAACCAAAAGGATAAACAATGAACATAAATTCTACCCATAATCCCTCCCTTAGACGATGTGATCAACATTCAGCCACAGCAGAATGCTACAATACATTTTCCATTTTTGCCAAACATGACTTCATTTACAGTATTCCATATAATGTTACAATAAAATGTAAAAAAATGCATTAACATTACAGTAGTTCATTGGTACTTCGCGGTTCGACTTTTGCTGACTTGCTTTTTCACAGTTTTTAAAAGTAAGAGTGGACATGACACACGATTGAAGGATGAGCCGCACAACCCGTATGGATTTTTTATTTAAAATATATTATTTTTAATGATTTAGCACCTGCTGCACCTGTGTGCAGCCCACAGCTGCTGCACCTGCAGCCCACAGCTACAGGGGAAGTTTCCTCCTGCATCATGTCAGGATCTCCACTCTGCAGCTGAGAAGTGGACGTGGCCGACTGAGCTGGTAGGTGGCAGAGACCGGTCGGTGGCAGAAAGAGCCAGATCGTGTATGCTGTGCTCTTTTAGAGCATTCAGAGTTTAGAAACATTTTGTAGATTATTGCAAGTGTGTCGAATGCCTTAATATATATAAATATTAAAATAAACAAATATTTATTATTCCTACTTCCAGTGACGTGCGGTGAGGTTTGTGGCAGATGAGGCAATTGACTCATGATATATGGACCCAAAATAGAAGCGTACATGTTAATTTAGCCTTTTATTTTTTTAAAGGCATCTTATGCTTTCATCAATTCCACACTACTCTCTTTTTAAATAAATAAACAAAAACATATTGTCTTACCTTTATTTTAAGATGAATGAATTTTGAAAAAAGGATGAGTTCAGGAAAACCCTTTAGTTTTGAAATCTGACCCTCCACTCCCACCACTCTGCATAACAGAAGAACGCACAGCAATGTGTCATTGTCCAGATGGGGCAGCACTGCCCTCAATCTGTGAGGCAAGGTACTTTCTGCCTCACCCTGTGTATTTTTAGTGCATTTATGACTGATTAGAAAGAAGAAATATGTCACACACACTGATTGACTATATTAGACAGACTGTAGAACATCAGCATGTGCAGCACATGTGTAATCAAACATGTATATTGGCGATATAAAGAGAGACAGCAATGGGCATGCGCCAACCGCCTACTTCATATCTTGTACATGACACAGCGCCCCCAGAGGTGAAACACAGCACTACACTGCCGCACCCCGCATTGTTTGAACAGGCAATGTGTAAGTTCCGTGATTTTGACTTTTGGGTGTTGAAATTTTCAGAACAGTTTTATTAAACGGTTTTATAGAACAGTCAAGTGGTCAAAAAAAAGTATTTTCTCTTATCATTGTTAGTATTTTACTTGTCATGATAACAGGTGTGGCACTGCTTCCTCTGCCTCCCCTGACTGCACATCACTGGTTACTTTGCAGTTTTTCACTTATCGTGGGAGGGCAGGGTACGGAACACCCCGTGATAAATGAGGGACTAGCTGTATTTCCTGTGATTGTGATTGTGCAAATACTGCAAGGCTACTGCTCCTTTCCAGTATTATCTTTCCCTAATGCTGAGTGGTTAGAGCAGCTGTTGTTCAACTGGAGCGTTGGGGAGTTTGATTCCACCAGCAGTCACATGCTGAAGTGTCCCTGGACAAGACACGGAACCCCTCATTGCCTCCGATGTGTGTCCCCTTGGTGTATGAATGTTCTAACACACTGATTATCATTTGTAGCAATACAGTAGAGTGCTGTATGGATGGGTAAATGAGGGCACAGATTGTAGTGTAAAGCGCTTTGAGGATCTTGATAAGATAGAAAAGCGCTATCCTGTTATCATTTACCTAATTTTAAATGTGGGCAGGTTACTCTAAAAACAACACAGAAGGCTCTATTATTTTGATGAAGTACAAAATATTATCACAATCAATATTATGGTAAATTTGTAATCCTTACCATAAAAAGATTCCCACCTCCTATGATGCTGCCAGTTAAACAGTTCACACTCCTTGCCTCTTTCGTGGCCTATATCCTCTGCCACTCATGTGCCGTTTTGGGTGATATCAGAGGGTCGGAGCAAACAACCTATTTGGCTGGGGGGTTGGAGGACTTGTTGGTAAATAGGGCATTTCTTGAGGTCTATTTTCAGCTGCAGATTAATGCACATTTGGCATGCCAATGAATTCTAACAGCAGGGTGGTGTATGTGGAATTGACTAAAAATAAACGACAGCGCCAATGTTCATCCACATGAAGCAACATGCCACCCAGTGCAACAGTGTCAACGGAGTCCTTTTTAAAGCTGCTTTTGTTTACCATTAAATTAAAACTGACAAAATGCTTTGAAGCAAACATAAAACTAACTAATTTACATTTTACACAAATGTGAAATGGAAATGTTTTTAAGTTTGGCATTTAGAAGATTACATCCATTAAAAAGAAGGGTACAGAAGAAGTATTTGTCTCTTAGGGTACAATTTGGACTTAAGTATCATTTAGGGTTGATTATTAGACCCTAAGGTAACATTGTGCACAATTTAGAGGACCTGAAAAGTACATTTCTATTCCTAAGCAGTAATTAGTTAGATTAGTTAGATCTGTGGCAGCTTTTCTCAGTGATAGCATTCACTGCATTTCGATGAAAATATTAGAGGTTAAATCCCATTTAAGGAAAACTTGGTACCTAATGATTATAAGACATATTGAGCTGTTGGATTACCGAGACCTATGGCAAACGCTTGGAAACAAGGAAGCTTTTATAGCAATGGGCAATTAGAATTTTTTTTATTTAAGCTTTTTTTGTGTGTACTCTTTTAAGGACTCTTTTTTTGGACTGGTAATCTAGGATACATGGCTTCCACCATACAAGACTGATCTCTTTTATTTTCATTCAGGGACATTGCATCTTCTTCTGCTGTTGAGGATTGAAGCCCCAAATTCTGCTTCCATGTTGTACTGTATTTTTTTTATTCAAAGCCTGCACAGGAAGTCGAGCTTGAAGCCCTGCCTACTCCCCAACAGACAAACATGTCATTGCATGACCTTTCTTTGAAGCATGAAATAATTGATTACAGTTGAATGTATAAAAAATGAACATTTGAACACACAACAACTGGGTAAGGACTATGTGAATCAACAAGACAGAGCACCAGAAAAAAAAAATAGCAGAGGTGTATTATTTTTATTTTTTATTTTACCAAGGACAATGTTGATTCACATAGCGCCTCGGAGGGTTCATAGGTAAAAAATAAATTTAAGGTTGGAAAAATCCATTTCCTCGGTTTGATAAAACTGTACTTGTGGGTTCACAATATTGTTTGTGTCTAAGTGTAACAGACATGCTTTGTTTCATTTTCAGTTTGGATAAAACTGTACTTGTGGGTTCACAATATTGTTTGTGTCTAAGTGTAACAGACATGCTTTGTTTCATTTTCAGTTTGGATGCAGTGAAGCGCTCGTCTACAAACAGGTAGGACATAAAACTTTGCTGGAAGCAGGGACGCTGCATAGAGCCTGTTCTTCTGTTTCTTCTTTCAGTTTTCCTCTTCAGGGGGTCACAACAGCGAGTCATCCTCCTCCATCTCACTATGTCCTCACTCCAGCTACCTCCATGTCCTCTCTTAATCCAGCTTGTTCGGACTTCAATTTCCAGGTTCCCATCAGATGTGTGGATTTCCTCTATGGTTGGTGATAAGTATGTACTTTTGAGGGTACAAGAACAGTACCTTTGAGAGTATCACTCTAGTGACAAGCCTTTGTATCCCAGTTTTTGTTGAGTGTCTGTTAAATGGTAATACTGACCCAATTTGTAAAATGTGTTCTGACAGCGTACCTAATTTATTACCTTACTAACACTCTTTTCACTAAGTGTTATAAAGCTGTTGCATGGGTTTATTCAGGCTCTGAAGGCACATTTTCTGACACTAAATACATTCAAGTAAATTGTGATATCCATCATTAAATGAAACCGTGTTACATGAACTAATCAATCTCTGACTTTAGAAAAAGTTGCCACGGATTAGACTCAGGAGTAAAACCTTGCTAGAGTTTGCTTCATGCTTTACAAACAACAATTCCACTATGTGAAGTGGCAATAGAGCAATTCATTAACTGAGAAAAATAGAAGTATGGGAACACTTGTTTGCAGGATCAGTTCATTGTTTTGTTCCTTTTTTTACAGTTTGTAGGCAATATGATAAAATATAGACACTTGCCCACAAAAAAGAACAACGTGTGCACCTCCAAACACTCGTTAAACAGAAAAAAGCGACCTTTCTGACACTTTCCCCCAAATAATGCACGCTCTCGCTGCTTCAGTTTAGATCTATGTGTCACCCTGATAGAACATAAGTGAAGGGAATTTCATTATAAGTGCTCAAACCATTCAAATACTACAAACCACCGCAAAATGCATCTGTAAAAACGGGCTACGCCGAAAGTATTTACAGATCAGTTTCCCCAGAAAGAACAGTCGTTTTAGGAGAGGACTTCTCAAAACTGTAATTCATAAATTAATGTTTTTCTGCATGGCCGATTACAAGGATAGGAAAAAGAGGATTTTTGCTCAGTAAATTTAATGAACTGTCCCTTCAAAACTTGTACTCTGCAGAGGTGTCATGACACGGGGGTTATGCAGAAATGTGAATCATTATTACAAGATAAGAACAAAGATTACTACAAGATAGAAATGTGGCGATTCAGGCTCAATATATGAATTGGTCATTGGATTTTAATAATTTGTTGTTGTTTTTAGATTAGCATCTTAATGCTCTCTTTCATGTGAGTAATGAATATGTTCACGCCAATGTTTTGAGGAGACGTTTTGCTCTGCAGCAAAATTCAGTGTCTCGTCTCGATCATCCTTCCCACTCTCCACCATCAGTATTCCTGTGTGCAGGCTTGAAGTGCAACCGGCGACAGGGAGCGAAAACAGAATGATAAACAATTTAATCTCACCTTTAATCATGCTTGCGCGGAGTGGTAAGTGAATCACGCGAGAGAGATGCTAAGATATTACAAGTGTGCTTAAATGGAGCATGGCCGCTGTTTGTCATCTCCACCTGGAATTA
>JBBPBX010028774.1:17823-31974 GCA_038048925.1 Garcialebias charrua | reverse complement strand
AGAGAGCATCTTGTGTGTGGAATAAGTTCAGTTCTTTTCTGGGGGAGGGGGGAGCTTTTGTTTGTGGAATAAGTTCAGTTCTTCTGGGTGGGAGAGGGTTGTTTGTGGAATAATTCAGTTCTTCTTCGGGGGAGTCAACAAGCTGAGAACGACTCGGTTCTGTAGGATCATCTCTCCTTTTGCTTTCAGTTCTCGCAGAGTTCAGGCATCGGAGAGTGTCTTGTCCTGTGGGCGGAGGGCGTCAGGCAGTTTGATTGGCATCCTTCACTTCTTCCGATAGTGGTTTCATGTAGTCTTGTCCAGCTTCCTGTTCCTGGGTGCTTAGTCCATTCAGGCACGGGTGCTGGATTGTGGGCACAGTAGCAGGTCACAAACTTGAATTGTGGGTGACATAGGGTAGTCAAGCCACTTGTCCTGACAAAGTGGGGTGCTTTGCTCTGACCAGATCGATCTCAAGAACTGGCTTAGCGATTGTTCCAAACTCCTTTTTCAGGGCTGCACCGGCCTCAGTTGTAACAGGTGTTGCTTCTCCTCTCGAGACAGTCACCTCTAGCAGGGCCAAGTTTGAGGTGGAATTCACTGGCATCTCCTCCTGAGGAGTACTGGAAATCTGTAGTCTTTTGAGAGAAGAACTGGACACTAAAAACTTGCAAATTGTTAAATAAAACTTTAAGGCCTTTTGATCCCATGGGCCATTTGTGGTTTGGTGAAGGCCTAACTGTGGGTAACTCCTTAGTGAGTTAAATCTGTTAACTTAAACTAAATTCTGTAATAGACCTTTTACCAGTTGACGTCATCGCGCATGCACACTCGCATTTTTCGAGAATCCACCGGAAGCTAGGGCTAATGTCGGATAGTTTTCATTACAGTCAACGGTCGCGCTGGGGAAATATGACTTTTATTGTGTTTAGAATTGTTCGAGGCAACGTAAACGAGTAAAAGAAGAAGGTAAGACTTGTTCGTTTTACCAAGTCCCTCTAGGAAAGTCGAGTAAAGCGACTAAAAGAAGGAAGATGTGGTTTCAAGAGCTTTGCCGGCAGGACTTCACCCCGACACAAAACATCAAAGTGTGTAATCAGCATTTTTTATCTGGCATGGCCAAACTCCGTGGATTACGTTCCTACATTACATCTTGGATATGGGAAACAGAGAACAACCTCCCGCAGCAGAACAACATGCTCCTGGACAGTTGATAAGCTAGTAGCTAGCTAGTTCTACTAGGCCTCGTTGTTGAAGTTTCAACCTGCGACATGCAAGGAGATTCTTCCTTCAACCCCCCTGAAGAAATAACAGGTGAGTAAAATGCCATCAAACATGTATAATCAAACATCAAACTCTATAAAAATGAACAGACCACTGCACTGTTAGCCTGTTGTAATTTGAACTCTTTCTGGGCTGAAACAATACAGTAGTTTCCATAAGACAAAGATGTTTTTTTTAAACATTATTTGAGGTCTGACAGCACTGCATCTGAAAAATTTCAGCCATTTCTCTGTTTCTGTAAGTTATTCGCACAATTTTGCTGGGAACATCGGTGACATGCTATCACAGAAAAAAAAATAGCAATCCTGTCATCAATGTGTATAAGCATACAGTTTAACTATACATAAGACTGTTTTGTTTATTGTCAAATATGAATTAATACTTTCTTTGTTTTACAGCAGCAACTGGGTTTGATGTCAAGTCAGAGGTGGAGAAAAGAGGAGCTAGTCTGAACCTGCCCCACTTTCTGTATCCAGGGCACACTGAGGAAGAGGTATGTATTGTACAAGGAGTGTTGTGGCCTTTTGTAGCACTATACTGTATTCAAATCCATGTTTATTACAGTAATTGATTACTGAAATAGTCCACACATCCCAAAACAGACATTGATTGTAGTACATTAAATTTAGAAATGAACACACCACCCTTTAAATATAAAGCAACAGTGCTCTAATTTGACTTTTAGTAAAGTGGAACTTTTGTTTACGGTAGTTAAATTTTTTAATCTGTTAATATACAAATGCTGTTTTAGTCACATTTTAGGATTTTGATGACTTAGCAACAGAACACCATAAACATTAAACTGTCTAAAGTCTCCAAGTTGTCAGAGAAGGTATAATATAAAAAAAAAAATAACAGGTTACTTTCTGTCCTTGTAGGCTGCAGTCCTTTAACAAGTGAAATGACAAATACAAACACATCTTCTGGTATGTGTTGTTTCTGTTTGTGACTTATATAAATAATGTGTGTGTGCAACAATCGAATGTAATAACTGAATTAAAATGAAGCCATTTCAATAAAGCACCGTTTATTATCTTACCCAAAAAATCTGGTAGAAACATCTTGATAATGTGCAAACTTCAGCTGTATTTAATCAGTATCTTTAAACATCATATCAAAATGAGAAAATTTTCTGTTGTAATAATCTTGACGTGCAAAAAAAGCAGCATAATATTTTTCTGTGTATGAACCATTCTTCATTGCACGACTGTTTGCGTGTTTTTGCCTCAATTAAATCTGATTGTGCTTGTGAGACATTTAAAGATGTTTTGAACTTCTGGCAGGACTCTCTGATGGTGTGGAGACTGGACAGGGGCCGTGGTCGTCAGTGTCATCTGCCGGAGAATCTGGATCGAGAACTATAGCCAGGGGCATAGCACACCTCAAAAGAAAAAAACATGAAGCTTTCAAATGTAGACCAAATAAAGGAGTTAAAGAAACATATAGATAAGCGTTAGTGGTTTTTAATGTTTACTACTACACCTGCAATAGGTCAACAATGGCTCCACGTTCAAAATGTCCTTGTGAAGACCAGCAGTGATGGTGGGCTCATTCCGGTCATCAGGATGTCGTGGGTCAAAACGCAGGCTGTTCAGCGTTCTCCTGAAAAACGTTTCGAAGCCGATGTCATGCCTTAAATGACACCAACATGAAAAATGTGGTTGATATCAAAAACATATTAGCAAATCTGTTTGTAGAAGTTTTTTTTTAAATGTCCAAAAACTATTCCAGATCTTACAATTGTAGAAAACATTTAAAACCGTACATATGTCATTACATTTATTTATTATCTAGTGCCACTAGAAAACCACAATAATTAACACAATACAATAAACTACAATTGTACAATGTTGAATAGTTTTTTGACTGGAATAAGACAAAATAAGTGATGTTGTATTATTCCAGTTGTTGGTGAAGTTTGACTGAAAGTCATCCTTCTGGGTATTTGTGTTATAAGAGTAATATGAAATGTCTTCAGGAACACTGATTAAACTCACTTTAAAACTTGCAGCTCATCCAAGTAGCAGGTGCAGTTCGTTTTTGGGCTGGTCCCTACAAGGCAACTGGGTGCAGGTTGGTTTTGAATGTGTTTCCAACACCTCCACAACTGATATTTCTCCATCTCAAACAACAGTGCAACTGCATGGTTGCAGCCACCTCCTTGTCTGCAAAAACAATATACAACCATATTGTATGTGTCATTATGGAATTCACATGTAAAATATATTGTTTGTAATATTTTTAATATTTTCACACATTTAACTTTACGTCTAATAAAGTGTAAGCTGTATAAACAGCGTATCAAAAGTGCAATAGTAAATACGTTATGAAGCATAATTAAATTTTCCTAGGAAAGCTAATAAATGTATCTCTTGGGATAGTTCTTATTTTTCACATCACAACATCACCAATTGTCTCAGGTTGTATTTAAGACATAGTTTACAGAAATCAAATAAGAAATAAGGACGCTACGAACATTTGTGTGGCTGACTCAAACGTCATGTTTTTGTTTACATACTGTGCTAATACTGACGGCTCTTATGAAGACATGGCACTAGTTATAGCAGCTAACAGAAGATATCAAACCTGTAACAATAACCAAATCAGTCTAAATATCATAAGTATTGGTGTGAGAAATTTAAAACATTTGTTTCTGACACTTGGATATAAAGGTTGTTGACAACTACACAACAGTTAACTCACCCTGCTAGACATTCACAAAAAGCCTGAAGGATTTCCCCATTTTCCATCAGCGCACACAATCACCTCCTATCGTATCCGCAGCACAATGTTCAGGCATTTTGACCAGTGGTTGTTCACTATTTTAAGAAAACAAGCTTCTAAATTACAACTCGCTATCATTACGAAGCTCCTCGGCTCCTTCCTACTAGCCCCAACTTCCGTTTTTGATTCGCCGCTGCATTTTGCCGTCCAATCAGAACGCTCGTTTCAGGCGAGCTTTGCGTGATGACGTCAACTGGTAAAAGGACTATTGGCTATAATAATAATAGTTTCTTTAAACTTCAAATGAAATTCCATTCTTACTATCTAAAACATTTGTATTTAATGGCAAAAAACAACAACAACAAACAATACACAAATGATTTCATTCTTCAGTGAAAATGAATAATCACTCATTATGATTAGGGGTTAGTTTCAAAGGAGACCAAATATTGGTTTTATAAATTTTTATGGTATGTCTGTGGGCTATCCAGACTATGTTCATTCAATTTAATGCACAGAATAATTCTTAGATAATAAAATATCCCCTTTCTAGTTGTGCCTTTTCTCACTTCCGTTCTGAACAGGCTGTTTATGATAAGGCCACGCCCTTCAAAATCTGTTTACATTAACTCCACCCTCCAAAGGGGACCCTGAGTCAGACCCAGAGGCAGACGCCATTTTGGGCAGGGCAAACGAGGCGCTGATGCGTCGCGTAGGCCACTGAGAAACATCCATAACTTCCATAACTTCACCCTCCATGTTAAAAACTCTTCGTTTGACTCTTCGAAAACAAACAATAAGGCTGCAGAGTAACACACTGGCTGCTAACTGCTATACACACTCTCTCTAGTGGGGACCGCTTTTTTCACGGACCACATCCGGCGCGGACTGGATATGGTCCGTGAGCAATCGTCCGGTTGATTTAAGAGCCCGTAAATAAGTTTTTTCGTTGATCGATAATTAGTTATTAGCGGTACTGCATTTTAACAACAACGAAACATCGAACTCTAGTAGCCATTGTGCTGACATGAACTCAGGAAAAAAAACTGTGACGTCTTTTATACTGAAGTGGTTGGAGCATCACCAGGGGTTGCTAGGTGAGGGGCTGGACTCAGGTTGGGGTTGGTTGTCCTGGCGCTTGTGACATCACAATCGCCAGGATTTGAAAACGAGACATTTATATCACTGAAAAATAAATATACTTAGAGTAAATATACCACTGGGTGCATTTTTTTGGCCCTAGGACAGTTTTTTTAAGAAGTACATAACCAAAGTTGAGTAAAAAAAAAACATTAAAAAGTGAATTTTGCATCTGTGGTCCCCTTTAATTAGTAAGTTTTTAATTAGTATGATCACTGTAATTGAGTAGTAGAAGATGTTTTATACTTACTTAAAACATACTTTACCTTTTTCATAGTTTGTAGAAAAAGTCTATACATACATGCAACAAAATAGAAAAGTACAAATAACATACACACAGTGCTGTAGGAATAAAGAATTTACAATACAAACATGTGGTTCATGAGCTCAAAATAAGTCCAGTCTAGTCAGAGTCAGTCGTGTTTATAAATATAGAACTACCACATTTCAAATCAACCTTTTAAATAGATCCACTCCAGGGCGTCCCCAATTCTTTTGGATCTGCTAAACATACATTTCAAACAGGAGAAAAATAAATACCTGTTTATTACACAATATATACAAAGCAATGTGGTTTGTAGGTTTCTGATTTATTCTACAGTAATGTGCCAATTTTCATTCTTCTTAAATTATCCTTTAAATGGCTATGCTTTTGAATGTAAAAATCTAAGAAGTTATTTTTGTATAACTGATGATCTAATCAATGTATGAGCTGTTTCCCTTTTATGAGCCATCATTAGTGTTATTATTTATTTATTCTTTATTATTATTAGTTATTTCTAGGAACACTTTCCAATATCCCCTAGTTTTTATGGGTTATGCTTTACTAAAACACATTCTCAGTAAAGGTTTTAGACATGTATGTATATCTATATAAACAATCTAAGTTTTGAAAGCATTAAGCTATAAAAATTGGGTAACACTTTATAATAACTACACACTATTAAGCCTTATTTAAGCATTAACAAACATTTAATTAACAATGAAAACATCATTAATTAAGGATGATTCACACTTAATACACTATTAATTAACACACTTGTTAACGCTTTATACATAAAGAATAATGAGTTCCAAAACCTACGTACTCAATGTTTATTCATGCTTAATAACTCATGAATTAACTATGCTATCTATATTTGTAAATGCACAAATTAATGTGCTTTCACCACATGTATTAAATGCGTACTAATTGTTAAATAATGTTTGAATTCACTATCTATTAATCCTGCAATGCATCATTAATTAAGGCAGTTGCTAGTAGTTACTTAAGTGTATTTGTGAACCATTCTAAAGTGAAGACTATTCATGCTTTATTAAGGCTTTGTTAATGTTTCATAAATCCTAAATAGCCACAAGTTATTTTTCCCTTGTGGAAATCAGACAAAAATGAATTCACTATCTATTAATCCTGCAATGCATCATTAACTAAGGCAGTTGCTAGTAGTTACTTAAGTGTATTTGTGAACCATTCTAAAGTGAAGACTATTCATGCTTTATTAAGGTTTTGTTAATGTTTCATAAATCCTAAATAGCCACAAGTTATTTTTCCCTTGTGGAAATCAGACAAAAATGATTTCACTATCTATTAATCCTGCAATGCATCATTAATTAAGGCAGTTGCTAGTAGTGTATTTGTGAACCATTCTAAAGTGAAGACTATGCCCAGCTGTTTATCCGCGTTTTAACATGTTACATCGGTGTCCATCAAACATCTGAGGCTGCCAGGCACACATGGATGCGAGCTCCCGGCCCCAGCAGGCGTCTCGGACCGCCACCACTCGGGTCCGTTAGCATTAGCATGTTAGCTCGTGGTCCCTCCACTAAATCTTGCTGTCTGCTGCTTCACGCGTTCCACAGCGTCTTTGTCCTTGGTCTATCTGTCCCTACGCAAAACCGCCGTTCAGCTGCAGCGCATGTGTCCGCGCGGAGCAACCTCTGAACCAACAAGGTTTGGCTGTCGAAGCCGGAGCTAACCGAAGCTAAGAAACATAGCGACCGGAAACTGTCGGAAACTACCGGAAACTGCGTAATTCGGCTTAAAAATAACAATAAAAAATAATTGTGATAATAATACTTTATTTATATACCCAGTTAAAACAACCACAGCTGCAACAAAGCTGAAATAAAGCTTTATAAATAAAGTATTATTTAGCCACAAGTTATTTTTCCCTTGTGGAAATCAGACAAAAGTTAAATAAATAAATAAAAATAATAATTTTAAAAAATAATTTAGGTTTAAATGTTCTTTATTTCAGCTTTGTTGCAGCTGTGGTTGTTTTAACTGGGTATATAAATAAAGTATTATTATCACAATTATTTTTTATTGTTATTTTTAAGCCGAATTACGCAGTTTCCGGTAGTTTCCGACAGTTTCCGGTCGCTATGTTTCTTAGCTTCGGTTAGCTCCGGCTTCGACAGCCAAACCTTGTTGGTTCAGAGGTTGCTCCGCGCGGACACATGCGCTGCAGCTGAACGGCGGTTTTGCGTAGGGACAGATAGACCAAGGACAAAGACGCTGTGGAACGCGTGAAGCAGCAGACAGCAAGATTTAGTGGAGGGACCACGAGCTAACATGCTAATGCTAACGGACCCGAGTGGTGGCGGTCCGAGACGCCTGCTGGGGCCGGGAGCTCGCATCCATGTGTGCCTGGCAGCCTCAGATGTTTGATGGACACCGATGTAACATGTTAAAACGCGGATAAACAGCTGGGCATAGTCTTCACTTTAGAATGGTTCACAAATACACTACTAGCAACTGCCTTAATTAATGATGCATTGCAGGATTAATAGATAGTGAAATCATTTTTGTCTGATTTCCACAAGGGAAAAATAACTTGTGGCTATTTAGGATTTATGAAACATTAACAAAACCTTAATAAAGCATGAATAGTCTTCACTTTAGAATGGTTCACAAATACACTTAAGTAACTACTAGCAACTGCCTTAGTTAATGATGCATTGCAGGATTAATAGATAGTGAATTCATTTTTGTCTGATTTCCACAAGGGAAAAATAACTTGTGGCTATTTAGGATTTATGAAACATTAACAAAGCCTTAATAAAGCATGAATAGTCTTCACTTTAGAATGGTTCACAAATACACTTAAGTAACTACTAGCAACTGCCTTAATTAATGATGCATTGCAGGATTAATAGATAGTGAATTCAAACATTATTTAACAATTAGTACGCATTTAATACATGTGGTGAAAGCACATTAATTTGTGCATTTACAAATATAGATAGCATAGTTAATTCATGAGTTATTAAGCATGAATAAACATTGAGTACGTAGGTTTTGGAACTCATTATTCTTTATGTATAAAGCGTTAACAAGTGTGTTAATTAATAGTGTATTAAGTGTGAATCATCCTTAATTAATGATGTTTTCATTGTTAATTAAATGTTTGTTAATGCTTAAATAAGGCTTAATAGTGTGTAGTTATTATAAAGTGTTACCAAAAATTGTTCTAACAATGTTTTAACCAATTCCTTTGTGGTAAATCAGACCAACCAAAATGCACTCCGTCAAGGACAACTGCTATCTTCTCTTCAGCTCCACAAAACATTGTATGAATGTTTGTGGAGACACAATTTTAATCTGCAAAGACAAAAAAATATATAAACATTAACTTGTTTCAGGGTTATGAGCTAGGATCATTATCCCTGTTTCATCACAGAGTTACAGGAACCGAAAAAATAAGTCGTCAGACCCACACAAGTACAGCATAAACTACAAATCTTGTGGCCTGCTCTAGCAAGCCCTAAAATGAGCATATGTGTTTCATTTAAAAAAATAATCATAGCAGACTGCAGATTTGAAACACGATACCAGGGTCATTGATAGATCCTCACAGATCTATACGGGGCATGACCGCTACTGGACTATTGGCATGGGTGTCTTCAGGACCTGTTCTCTTTGTCTTTTTGGATAACCTGTTCCCTCCCCTCTTGTTCCAGCATCCAGTGAGATTTTTCTGGGTGCTAGTTTTCGTCATCCAGGATCCTTCACATCCGGACCGCATATTCTGGCCATTTGTGTTTGATGGCCGTGTATTGACAGTTCTTTGACAAATGCTTTGCCTTTGCTTTGCTGAAAGTCTTTGTGGACAGTCTTTTGCTCGGATGACAGTCCAGTGCATTGCCCTCGTTCAGTGCCTTTGTTTTTAAACCCCTCAAATGTTTATTTTGAGCGGGGTTGCATAGGAGTCCAGCCATGGTGTTCTCGGTGAAGTCACAGTGAGCCAGCTCTGGACATGCCTTTAATATTAAATCTGATCCGATCCAATCAATAACCAAAGTAGCTGTGATGCAAAAAATCAGATGTTGCATGTGTTTTTGACATGGTCCTATCTTAATGCATGTACTACTAACTATGTGTTCTGCAAAGTGTCGTGAGATCCATAAGACTTACTCTTCCTGTTCCACCAACACTGTGAGGCTGCTTCTAAAAGAGTGAAAAATAGAAAAATGTAAAAATCCTTAACAAACCAGGTTCAAAGTAATCATGTGTTAGCAAGTTCTATAAGTATTTACCTTGAAGAGAGTCACCTCTGTAATCCTGGTTTGCACAATGGAATTTAAAATGTTCATTTACATAAAAGTGAATCCTTCGACAGAGGCATCCTTCTAATCTGATCTGCACAACAGATCTAAAATCATTAATTTGCATATGAGTGAAATCGTCAATTTAACCTGAAACCAGAAATATTGTAGCCCAATTATATTTCAGAAAATATCATGTACTGTTTTCTAGGACCACCTTGCTAGTATAAATGATAATTAGCCAATTCATTTAGCTTTCTAAGATCCGCCCCCTCTTTGGATTTATATGTGTACTGTTTTTAATTGTCATGTTAAAACAGCACAGTGGGATGCCCTCATATGTTGTCAATTTATCGAAATTGTTAAGATAAGTCCTCACTTACCACTTCTCAGTGGTTCACTTATTAAAAGTTAAAGCATAGGCTAGTTTATTTTGCCCTGTGGTTTCAGGTAAATGAACTATCAGTCAATGTTTAAAGTCCAATTCCCACTTCTTACAAATTGAGATTCAAATTATGTCCTAAATAGAAAAGTATTGATCAAAATCAAAATGTGTATTTGTATTGAGTCAGGGCGTATCTGTGAGGGCTACTTTCCATTTTACTATTCCACAACCCCAATCTATTTGAATAAAACAACCCTTATTACTGTTGTCAATGCTCATGCATTACATGGTCGAACGATATGTTATTCTGTCCATAATTTAATAATAATAATAATTCTTTATTCATTTCATAACTTAAAAACAAATTAATTATATATTTACAACAATTATATTTACATCAATTATATTTACAACAACAACAAAAAGAAAAGAAAACCAATACAATGAAATGAAAGGGAACAGAGAGAAGAAAATAAATCTTATAATATCTGTCCCTTTTTTCTCATAAATAAAATTCAAACAATAACATTCTTCAGTTAATACAATAAAACAAAAAATGAAATCCTTCTAGAACAACAATTCATATGAGGACACATTATACAGTTTTATAGTTTTTTAGCAATCCAAACTTTATCAATTTCTTAAACATGTGCATTGACTTGGCACTTTTAATATCTTTTTCCAGATTATTCCACAATCTCACTCCTTGTATCGGGGTACATCGTTCTTTCAAACTGGTTCTAAATTTAGTTGTTATGAACATCTCCGTCCCCTTAAGATTATAGCAGCTTTCTCTCTTTGTAAAAATTCTCTGGATGTTCAAAGGTAATGCATTTTGGTGAGCCTTATACATAACTAATAAAATTTATAATCAATCAAGTCGTGAAATTTCAATAATTTCAGTTGACAAAATATACATTAGATGGATGATGGCTATGTTTTCGAGTGATAACTCTTATTGCTCTTTTCTGCAAAACAAAAACAGGATTTGTAGTTGTCTTACATGCCTTCCCCCATACCTCAATACAATAGACCAAGTGTGGAACAATTAATGTATTGTACAACATATACAAAGCTTTATCATTAAACAAGTCCCTGACTTTATACAGCAATGCAATGGATTTAGCTAATTTTGTTCTTAAATAATTTATGTGAGGTTTCCATGTTAGTTTCTCATCAATAACAACACCCAAAAACTTTACTTCATTGACTCTACTAATCTCCACACCATCAACTCTGAACTGGACATCAACAGTTCCTTGTCTATTTGTAAATATCATATAATTAGTTTTATCTAGATTGAATGATAATTTATTAATTTTAAACCAATTGTGTATTTTTAGAAACTCTGCTTGCACCTTCTCCAATATTGATTCTATGTCCCAACCTGAACAAAAAAAAGTTGTATTATCTGCAAATAATACACATTTAAGGAGCCCTCACACATTTACCAAGTCGTTCACATATAAGATAAACAACTTAGGTCCCAGTACAGAGCCGTGAGGAACTCCACATGTAATTTCACAGAGTCCAGATTTTACACCATGTACATGTACAAACTGTTTCCTATTTTCCAAATAACTAGATATCAATTTCAGTGCTTGTCCTCTAATTCCATATTTATTTAGTTTTTCAAGGAGAATGCTGGGATCAATGGTATAATAATAATTTAATAATAATTTGTCACATTTGTCATCTGTGTATGTTTCCCATACTTGACAGACGAAATTGGTCTTCTGCCTTTAACCCAACCACCACCAGGTGGTGTAACGAGCAGCGTAGTCGCGCTCGGGGAGCTGGAGAATTAGATGTGCACTCATAGACACCCCAAGGTGTGTAGCGGCCGGGGCCGGGGCGCGAACCCGCGTCCTTCGGGTCCCAAGTCAAAAGCCCTGCCATTACACCATCTTGTATCAAATGCTTTCTTCAAATCAACAAAAATACTAACACAGTATTGTTTTTGATCAACGGCAGTAGTTATTTGCTCTATCAGTTCCATAAGAGCCAATGATGTAGAATTTTCAGCTCTAAATCCATATTGACTTATGCTTAAAAGCTTATATTTGTCAATAAATTGATCCAATCTGATAACAAATAACTTTTCCAAGATTTTCAAGAAATATGGCAACAAGGATATTGGTCTGTAATTATTAAATATACATTTCTCACAATTTTTATAAATAGGAATGACCTTTGCTATTTTCATATTGTCTGGGAATACTCCAGTTGAAAATGATAAATTACAAATATATGCAAATGGCTCAACAACATAACCCGATACCTCCTTAACAAACATCATGTCCATGTCCACACAATCTTTTGACCTTTTACATGCAAATTTTTTAACAATGCTCATTATTTCTTCCTTGTCAGTTTCACCAAGAAAGATGCTGTTTGTACAACCCTTGATTGTTTGAGTCGAGTCATTATCAGCTTGGTGAGCTTTAGGTATTTCAGCAACAAGATTTGGACCAACATTAACGTAATAATGATTAAATTCTTTTGCCATTTCATTGTTATCTTAAAGCTCCTTATCATCCTTTGCAAAATATTTTGAAATACCTGATCGTATCTTGTGGTTTTTTAAAACATTATTCATTACTCCCCATGTTCCTTTTGTATTACCATTATTTTTACTTAATAAATCACTATAGTATGTTTTCTTATAACCCCCACCAATTTGTTTTTATATTTCTTGTATTTGTCTTCTGCTTCTTTTGTTCTTACCTTCAAGAAAGATGAATGCAAATCATTTTTTTACAGGCATTTCTTAACCCATTGGCCATCCATGGTTTTTCAACAACATTTCCTTTTGAATAGTTGTCTTGCACACAATTTTTTTTCATACAGAGACCCCAAAATATTCATAAACACATCATATGCTCTGTTCACATCTTTAACATACACATTCTTCCAATTTTGTTTTTTAATCATCTTTTAGTTTGTCCAAAGCTCTTTTTGATGTGTTTATCCTTTTCCCATCAACTGTAACTACGGTATCCCTGCACAGATATGTTTTACAAATTACAAAAATTGGCAAATGATCACTTATATTAATTTATGCAAATCAATATAAAAATCAAGTTTTAACAACAAAATGTGTTTATTACTCCTGGGGAGTTGGCTGGATTGGTGTGCATAGTTAACCTATATTTGCAGAAAAGTTACTTCTAATAAAGCATTTTATTATTGGGAAAAGAGTGTTTGCTTTAACCTTTTTAAATCAGAGCTATATTAATAACATTTTATTAACATCAACGGATATCTACATTAGTTTATAAAACTCCTAAAAGGAAACAGGTCTTAAAACCTAAAAAACATCTTCAATGTATGCTAAAATTGTTTAAAATGATTAATTTAAACTGAGCATTTCAATTTAAATTGTAGTTAAAAATGTATTTGACAAGAATACTTTTTTATTCTTTATAAGTGTCAAAGTTTTTTTTAGTTAAACTTTCAAAAGACAGAATTTAATGTTAATTTTAAAAAGACATTTTTGCTAATCATGTTTAAGACATGTTATCCAAAAATGCTTAAACTTAATTTTGATCTGTTTATAGTTGTTAATGGTAAAAATGGTCTTTGTTTTACACAATGTGGTGGATTGCCAGTCGGGCCTGTTTTGGGCTTGTTTTGAAAGAGTGATTTGCTTGTTTTGGGCTTGTTCTCATGGGGTTTCTTGCTTGTTTCAGTCGCGAGATCTGGCAACACTGCTTCCCGGGTCAAAGTTCTTCTCATACAAGGATGACGTCAAGGCCTCGTGAATTACTGTGCTTCGTCATCTACAAAAAATACTTTCTAAAATCGGTAAGCGAATTCTCAGTTTCTTTTTGCAGAGATAACACAATTTTGAAACACTCTGATGCATGCTCAATAATCCAGGTAGACAAATCCAAAAAAGCTAAGTCTGGTCCTCTGGACATTCAACAAAACAAAACAAAACAAAGCAAATAAATAAATAACTGTAGAAACGTTACGTTTCTACAGTTTTACAGAGCAATTTTGAAATGTTTGGTTTCATAGTATAACGGCATTTGCACGGTTTTGTTAGACGGACGAGCATTTAGCTGACGTGCTTGTTAGCATTAGCT
>JBBPBX010028774.1:0-17729 GCA_038048925.1 Garcialebias charrua | reverse complement strand
CCAAGCTGTATCTATGGAGGAGTTTGCAACAGACATAGTTGCACCGTCCTTCAAGGTTGTGAGCAAGACGAGTACTGACAGTAACCGTTTAAAAACGTATCAGATGTTTTGCTTCTTTGATTCATTCAGCCATAATTTTGCCACTGTCAACTGAAGTTCTAATCTATCTTCTTGCCTTTAGACAGACAAACTTTTGTGTACAGTATTTATTAATATATGTGTGTAAATGATATCAAAACTGGAAATGTGTAGATCCAGTGAGATCAAGACAGCACAGAGAGCAGGCTGCAGGCAAGTTTAGCACGGGTGGGGGCCAGAAAAGGCCCACAGAAAACATAACAGACTAGGAGCCAGCTACCTGCACATACACAGAGGAAAATGGGAGAGCGAAAAAGTCAGAGGTACAGAGCTCCACAAACGCAAACATACATGTAAAAAAGGACTAAAAATGTCAGATTTTTAAACAAATCCAGAACGACGCGTCATAAAAAGATAAACGTCTTATTTTCTCTTCTTGTCTAGCTGGGCCTCACAAGCAATTGTCGAATGAAAGATTTTGGCGGTCAGCCTCACAATGTCTGATCTTGGCATAAATTGACCGCTCTCACTTAAAAATAGCACAGAAGATCTTGGCTCTGCCAACTAGCGTTGTGCGCAAACATACGTCCAGTTCTTGAAAAACAGACACCTCACTCCAAATTTCAAGTTATTGGCCCAAGCATCGAGACAGTTCAAACCGTATCATAGCCATATTTTACGACATATCAGCAAAAAACGTTTCCACACTCACTTCCTTGTTGATTTGTACGGTGTCTGGAAACCTCCAGCAATCTGACCCTGACAGCTCCACTCGACAGAAGATGATGGCCAGAGAGAAACCAACTGGACTTTATTATATTTAACGTGCCTCGCAGCATGCTCTGTTTGGATGTCATCAGGAACAGGTATGGGAAGAAAACCGGTCGTTTTTGCACCATTATGATGGGGATTTTAAACACCTGTTACCTTAGTAAAAACCATACAAGATAAACAAGAGAATTGAGTTAGACACGAATCATGAACTTTGCAAAGGGGATATGCTTTTTAATGTACTTTTGAAACTTTGTTGGTCTCAAAACACATTCTAGTACATATCCGAAGCTGTACTGGTCTCACCGAGTATTTATAAGAGAAAGATGTGGAGTTTGACAAGTTACACACACTCTGACATCTTACAGATAAAAACTGGAGTCAGGATTCTGTTTGAGGCAGGAACATCTAATCAAAACATTGGATAAATGTAAAACATTGTCTAACCATGAGCAAAGCTTAAAGACTTTGTTTGTTCTACCTCAAGGACATTTATAAGTGAACAGAGAACCTTTGACTTAAAGTGAGCTGGGAAGTTTCATATGATAAATTTTGAATCTCTCTATCAAACCCCTTCTGACAAGATCCTGGGATTCCCCGAGAAAGCCAGGTCCGCTTCCACTGACGGCGGAACCGTGACTCGGCAACGTTTGTGACGTACCGGGTCGATCCTCTTACGTATAAACCACTTATGCAACTGACGCATGTTTAATAAACCTAGTTTCACAACTACGTGTGCAACCGCCATCATTCCCAATGATCTCATTATTGTTAACACTGGCACAGATCAGTGGTGCTGGACATACCGAAGGAGTGACATCAGTGAGTCCTTCCTCTGGTCCAACAAGACTGCTGTCATACTTGTGGATCAAAGGACCACTTCTAAGAAAGTTATATTCTGCACTGGGACTATATAACTTTTTTCCTAGTTTATAGCGAAACCCAAGAGGGACAGGTGATTCACCAAAATAACAGTCTGAGTCTCTGCTTCCTCTCTCGAGCGAGACAAAAGCAGTAGATCGTCGAGGTAGTACAAAATCCTGATACCCCTTGAACGCAACGGTGTACGCAACGGGTGTACGCAACGGGTGTACGCAATGGGTGTACGCAACGGGCCACTTCGATAATTTTTGAGAAAGTGTGTGGGATTCATCGGGGACCAAAACAGACACTGCTTCATACGCCATCGCTTACGTAACTTGCTCTGCTGCAAAAGCATGCTTCACAGCAGTGATTCAAAGAGAATGCCACTTTGAGTTTGAAGCAAGGATCGGAGCTTCGGCGCCAGATTGACATCACTATCTTGACCCCAAGCCTGCTCCACTAGACCTTCTTTCTGGATATTCCCCAAAGCTGCACTCTGTGTGCTCACTCTCTGCTGCTACTGCCTGCTCACAGTTCTTGACATCATGCTCCAGAACCAACAGAAGGACTACACCTTGTTTTCAACTATGAAGGTTAGTGACTGTTGACAGGCACTAGTCATTGATGTTTTAGGAGACATGGTAAATCATTTTGTCTTTGTACATCTCAACAACATTCTGATTTTTTTCTAAAAATCTTGACTCTCATAAAAAAAGACTAAAAGGCTAAGACCTCTAGACGCCCGCCGGGAGGCCTGCTTTGACCTCTTCCTATCCCTTCATGCCCATGGTCCTATCTGTACATGGATTTTATTACTAGTCTTCCTTCATCTGTGGGTAATACTTTGATCCTGACTGTTGTGGACATATTTTCCAAGCTGGTCCACTTATTACCCCTAAATAAAACTTCCCACTACCAAGGAGTTGTGATACATTATGGTCCCAAAAAAAGGTTTGTAGGCTCAATCATCCAGGTAGATAACACAAAAAATGTTAAATCATTTCATCTGGACCAGTTTATTTAAGGGAGAAATGTTTCGTCTTCCATCTGGAAGACTTCATCAGTCTATGGCCTGCCAACCAGATCTGTCCCATAAGTAGCCTTCATTCCTGTGTTTCAAGCCAACCTCCTGTTGGAATCTCAGAAGCTTCAGATAAACTTGCACCTCGTTTTGTAGGTCCTTTCCCCATCTCCAAGGTGATTAACCCTTTGTCTGTTTGCCTACAATTACCTCACTCCTTCAAAGTACACCCCACCTTCCACGTCTCGCAAATCAAACCTCTCGTCTTCCCACTTCGAATCCTCCTCCAGACCCCCTCCTCCCACCCGTCTGATCGATGGTTCTCCGGTCTACACTGTGAAGAGGCTGATCCATTCTAGAAGGTGGGGCCATGATGTACACTACCTTGTCGATTGGGAGGGCTATGGACCTGAGGAGCTGTCCTGGGTTCCGGCCCACAACATCAAGGTCAAGAATCTTACCCGGGAGTTTCACAAGACCCATCCCGGCCAACCTGTTTTCCCTGCTGCAAATACGCCTCATGCCTTCTACCTGCTTACAGCTCCATTCAAGCCACAGCTCTTCACTCATCCAGTGCCAGATTATTGAAAGCCTTGTGTAAATGTCCAGCATTTATGCCAAAGCCTTGCATGTCTTTCATGTTTTGATCCCACACCTGTCTTCTGGATTTTCCACCTTGCTTTGTCCTTGCCTGTTCTGGACTCTGAAATATGACCACGGTACCAACCCAGTTTCTGGTTATCTTGACTACACCTCTTAGATTATCATCTGGATTTGGATTCTGATCTCTGACCAGTGGTTCTTGACCCAAGCCTGCTCCACTGGATCTTCTTTCTGGATATTCCCTAAAGCTGCACTCTGTGTGCTCACTCGATGCTGCTACCTGCTCACAGTTCTTGACATTGTCCTCCAGAACCAACAGAAGGACTACGCCTTGTTCTCGACTTTTAAGGTTAGTGACTCTTGACTATTATAATAATCATTCCCTGTACCTTCACAGCAGTGGTGGCCCGTGAAATTTCCAACGGGGGGGCTATTTCTAAAAAATTTTAAAAAATTAAAAATTAAAAAAAGAATACAGTACATGGAATTTATATACAGTTTTGTTGGGTGCCACTGCCAGTACACGAGGGGGTGGAAGGGGATAAAAAAGCAGATAAACTTGCTAAAAAAGAATTGAAAAGAGAAATAACAGTTGATATACCATTAGGGAAAGGAGAGGGTGTCAATTATTAAAGAAAAAGAAAAATGGTAGAAAAGATGGAATGAAGACAAGAAAGGAAGATTATTCAAAATACAAAAATCAGTTACAATGAAGAATATTAGAGGAAACAGAAGAAGGGAATGGGATGAGATAATAATTATGAGATTTAAGGGTAGGCTAAGAGGCAATGCACACTCATGCTCAGTAGGTGGCGGTAAGCACTTATCAGTTGCTTGCAATCTACCAATAAATAAACTGAAGAAGAAGAAAAAAAAACACAAAGAAGAATCCACCAGAATTGTTTTTGTAGCTGCAATCAAAAAGTGTGGCTTAACTTTAATAAAATGACCAGTCAGCTCAGTGCAGCACTTGCAATAATTTTATATCGTGCAAAGGAGGGTGAAGTAACAAAGTGGCTCGTCTTTGACCGCTCCACCGGATTATTTTTGCTTCCTCATACGGACAGTGTCCTAAGAAGTAACAGAGTAGGTCCGTCTCTATCAGGTAATAAAACTATAAACTACGTCTCATACCAACATTAAGGCAGCTAACAAGTTATACTCAATTTAAAGCGGTAGGTCAACTCAAATGCAAACACGATGCTAACGTTGGCTCGTATTTTTTCTTAGATAAACAACCTGAAATCAATGGCTAATATGTTAGCTTGGCTTCACAGCGTCCAACATAAATATGTCAGTGTAACTGAATGAAGAGAGACACAGAACATTTACAGATTATGTTGTGAAAAGGTTGCATCCCCTTTTCAGGTGTGGAATCACCAACATTTAGTTGCTAATAATTGTTCATGCTAAGCTAACGTGACATTGGCCTGGTTAAAACCACACCCTGTCCTTCACTTCGCTTCAGACTAGGGTCTGGGACCTCTCCATTATAAAACGATTCTTGCTGGAGGCGTGGGCTCTGCTGAGGAACAAAACCATTGGATATTTTGAACAGGGAAAGCATTCTGCTCCCTCCCCTCAGAGCCATGTATGGCTGCTCCCCGTGCTCTGGTGAACTTGACAACTGCTCCGCCTCCTGCAGCTTTTCTCTTGCTGCCGGCTGCCGCGCTGGAAATTCTGTGTTTATATGTTAATAAAACGTTTTAATAAAATACAATAAAACCATGGATCGCTGGTCCAGCTCACCAGAAGACCAGAACATCTGATGGGACTCGGTCAGCAACGTAAAACCCGAGTTTAATTCTCGTGACAGCCATTTCCTTGTTCATTTCAGCGGAGGGAGAGAAGGAGGAGGGCGCGAGCGATCACTTGACTTTTGGCCCAAAAAACAAAAGAAAACTCCAGATAAGGGATTAAGAAGGGGAAATTAATAAATTTGTGTCACATATAAAACAGTTCTGCATCGCTTTGAATGAGAACATGCCGGTGCTCGCTGACTGCGCGCTGGCAGAGCCCTTTTATAGGGCTCTGCGCGCTGGGACAGGTGGGGGCGTGGGTTAGGGTCCAAAACTCCGTCCCTTCTGTTCTCTGATTGGTCCGAACAAAAATCTACCGGAGAAATGGTTGTTAATGAGAGAAGTCCCAGACTGTGCAGTGAAGGGAAATGAGAATTGAGCGGAGCTGTGCAGGAAGGCGAGGGCCAGGCTAACGTGACATGCTTGTTTATATGTTTGCAGGGACATGATGAAAACCATAAACACAAGTACACACCACCTACCATGGACCACTTGTAAAATAAGTTAACCCCACCTTAGATGGATGATGTGTCTGGCAGCAGATGCAAAGATGATTGAGCAGGTGAAATGTCATTCATGCACAACTGTCCTTTCTGCTATTAAACTCTGAACTCTAAATGCTAATAATATTCTTTGCGGTCAACACAGGAATACTGTGGAGATGATGGGGTCACCATGCAGTCTGAGGAAAGGCCTGAGAATGAAGGAGCAGTGTAAGTAATGATGAAATTATATACATTCTCAATCTTAAAAATGATTTAATAATCTATTTTTACTGATAATACTGCTGAACCAGTTGTTTGTTTAGGAACCACCTCCCTACAGTCTGTCCAGAAAGTCTGTACTGGAGATTTTGCTGAGGAAGACTCAAAGAACATAATGTCACAGCTTCATGTCCATGAAGAAACAAGTGGAGAGAGAGCTGCAGATGGACCAGGACATTCCACCAGTCGTTCTGTCTGAGCTAAGGAACCTGGTGCTTGTGGTGGTGGAACCAACACAAGACTTATCCTTCTAATCTGATCTAATCTTGCATTCTCATATTTGTGTTGAATCTTCCCCCACACTCATCAAACATGTTGTCCACTGCAGGAGACACTGTCTGTCCAGAACACTCACACATACTGCCAGAGAAGCAGATATGATCATTTTCCTCAACAAGAACCATTTCTGATTTTATACTGTACCTGCTGCTAACTTGGACTGGGTTGTACAAGTCTCTTTTTATTATAATAATAATAATGATTTTGTTTGATATTCTGTAGCAGGTTAGCCCATCAGTGAGAGCTCAGTAACATGACTGCAGCATCATACACTGGACATGTAGAAATGTTTCCATGAGGTTTTCAAACATAAAGCTCTCTTTTAGAAGTGTACCCCATGCGAAAAGAAAACTAATAACATATTGAAGTAAATAAGTTTGATATTTATATACTGGTTGAAAATAGCCCTGTGAGAAATTCATAGTAAATTTAACAAAAAGGAAAAAGTTTATAGAATTAAAATTCAAACAGAAGTTCAAATTATTTCATCCTGAAAGAACTCTGCCCAACTACTGTAGCTCTTTTATAAGAATCAAGAAGAATCAAGAATCAAGAATCAAGAAGGTTTATTAACATTGCATCAATTTTCACCAATACAACGTAAATATGTAGTTGCAGCATCCAGGAGAGAGAATGAGTGCAAAAAGCTGCAGCTCAACAAAGCACATGACATGTTTATCAACACATGATATGTTTATCAACACATGATATGCTCATAGCGCGGCCAGTCCCAATCTGTCCCCAGATGAAGGTCAAAAGCAGGAAAACAGGCAGAGACACGGGGTTTCACAGCATTGATATTAAAAAAAGATGAATCACATTTTGTCTTCAAGACACCGCGTGATCCAGTAAAAACCATATCAGAAAGCACATTTAGTTACAATAACAAATGGAGAGACGGCAGGCAAGGAGATAGAGTCTGTGAGTAATTTCAGACAAACACAGAGTTCAGCAGATGTGCAGCTGGGTGTTATCTGAGGCTTCACAGAAATCTCTGGGGAGGGGGAGGGGGGGGGACTCTTCAGCTCCACACTCCAGGAGAATGGCTTCCCACAGCTTACTTTTCAAGGACATGTGCAGAAGCCAGATAATGTTCTTGTTTGTTATCCAATAGACCACAGTGTTCTTTTCCACTGCCGCCTTCAAGTCTGTGGTGCTGTTTCATGGCCGAAAGAAATCCAAATATGTGGTTCTGCTCCGCTCCGCTTCATGAACTTCCATCTGTCCCTTGATTGATCCGGGGTGGCTGTAAACAAGTCCCAAAACGGACAGCAGGTGCGCGGTGGTCCACCACTGCTCCAAGCGAGCGATTGAGCTCATACAACAGCTGGGATGAGGAGCTCACGGCCCGGTTCAGAGAATTTTGCTGATCAGGTAGTGCCGACAGCGCGCTGATAGCTGCCGAAGCCTCCCTCAGCTTCCAGTAACAAACAACTCCGCTTACGCCAAAAAACAGAGCAGTTGCTACCAATAATCCAATAATCCACAAATCCTCCACGTCTTCGACACTTAAGACGGTCAGACACATGGGCTGCCACTGACCCCACGAGTCCATCACGTATCCAGCCGCGTGTGTGTCGGAGGGACAGACAGCTTCTCCTGGCACGGTCCGCTTCGTGGAAAAAATCTTATCCATTGAAGAAACAGCCCAATTTATTAATTCCATATTGGTTCGAGTGAGCGCTGAAGGGTCGCAGACGAGACGAAAAGCAAGCAGGGAGTAGGAAAAACTTAGGGAGGGAAGAGCAGAAAGATATGCGACCTGCCTTGCCGAGTGCCGGAAGAAGAAAAAACATATAAACATATAACATGATGGAGTTAAACTCAAAGTAGTCTCCTCAGATAAATAGTGTTAACTTATTATTTTTATATGAACGTTTCTGTTAACTTATTATTTTTATATGAAAGTTTCTGTTAACTTATTATTTTTACATTTGATTGTTTATGCTCAGTGCCATGAGACATCTTCTGTTGTGACTTGGTGGTGTGAATAGCAGCAATGTTCTGTGAACCAAATCTTTTAAGAAAATAAATGTTCAACACATTCTGACTTGTCTTCTTATTGATGTATTATCACCCAAAAAAAGTGTATTTTGATTTAGGACAGGCTCAGAGTCCAGTTTTATTTTAACCATTTTAGTAAAAACAAATTTGATGACCATGTTACATTACTGTGGAAAACGTTTAACACTCGAACTAAATGACACACAAGATTTAAACACTGTTTACATTATAGCATTTACATCTGATTTTAATTCAAATCTTCCTCGACTGCTCTTGGATATTTAAAAATGTAATCAGTCAGAGAAAGGTAACTGTGTGGTTGAACAGAGCTGCTTCTACCCTCTTCATTGCTTCCCCTGAGTTTCGGCTGTAGCGGTGGCGTCTCTTCTCAGAAACATCCAGGCTGGACCAGAGGATCCCTCATCATCATCACCTCTTGCCGTGTCCTGTAGTGTACAGTGGAAGAAAATGTTTAAGGGCTGCTACAAACAGGTTCATAAAACCATATAGCAGACATCTGTTGAGTGTTGAATATAAAAAGTTTATATTGTCTGATATTTAACAGGTTTGACTTCAGCTCAAGTTTTTACAAAAGTTGGAGTTAAAATAACTTTTGCTTCAAAACAGTAATTCCTAAGTAGATTTTCAAAAGCGATGTTCTTTGGAATATGATCAGACAAGACTGTTCAAGTTGCACTTGCTATGCATTTCCCTCGAGTCTGAAGAACATTCTGGCTTTAGATAATTACTGAATGTGGCATCAGAGCATTTTTCTGCAGGACCGATTTCTTTTTAATGAGTTTTAACACGTAGCAAAGATTCAGATGTAGCTAAATCTGCTCAAAATCCAACAATAATTGAATAATAATATGTAAGAATAAAGCCTTTGTTAAACACAACATTTAGAAAACACTTTTGTAAGATCTAGTTGAGAGGCATATCAGTCAGGAATGGTAATATAATAATATAAGCATTAGATAAAGACTAGCATTAGCATGTTAGCTCTAAAACAAATTCACAAGTTGCCACTTTTAGAATAAACATTCAGCTGAAGGCTTTTTTCACAAACAGCCATATAAAAATTGAGAGAAATATAAGTCAGAAACGCAAATAGACATTAGATAAAGGGCTTTCAATGATTTAAAATGTACCTGCAGCCAGCCTGCTTGTCACTGCAGGGCTCATTATCTAGAAAAAAAAAATTGATATATAAATGACCGGAAACACGCTATCGGTAGGCAGAGCTCATGTTACACGTGTCCGGGGCGGCAAAAACTGCACCCTGAAAAGTCCAATAGTTTTGTAACGTCGTGAAATAACTGTACATGTGCTAGTTATAACGAGAGTCTATGGATAAGATGCAGGTGCCCACAGGACCGGAAATAAGTCACAATCAGAAAACGTTTCATCATTACTCATAAAATATTCATCCTACAAAACTAAAAACATATATGCATATATTTCGAAATATTTTTATTTTATTATTTCATTTTTATTTACCCCTCCCTGGGCTGCCACCTTACCGTGGTGGAGGGGTTTGAGTGTCCCAATGATCCTAGGAGCTATGCTGTCAGGGGCTTCATGCCCCTAGAAGGGTCACCCAAGGCAGACAGGTCCTAGGTGAGGGATCAGACAAAGTGCAGCCCAAAAACCCCTATGATGAGTACAATTAATGGACTAAGTTTTCCCTCGCCCGGACGCGGGTCACCGGGGCCCCACTCTGGAGCCAGGCCCGGAGGTGGGGCACGCTGGCGAGCGCCTGGTGGCCGGGCTTTTACCCATGGAGCCCGGCCGGGCACAGCCCGAAGAGGAGACGTGGGTCCCCCTTCCCATGGGCTCACCACCTGTGGGAGGGGCCAAAGGGGTCGGGTGCAATGTGAGATGGGTGGCGGCCGAGGGCGGGGACCCTGGCGGTCTGATCCTCGGCTACAGAAGCTGGCCATTGGGACATGGAATGTCACCTCTCTGGTGGGGAAGGAGCCTGAGCTAGTGTGTGAGGTTGAGAGGTTCCGACTAGAAATAGTCGGACTCACCTCAACGCATGGCTCTGGCTCTGGAACCAGTTTCCTTGAGAGGGGTTGGACACTCTTCCACTCTGGAGTTGCCCCTGGTGAGAGGCGCCGAGCAGGAGTGGGCATACTGGTTGCCCCCCATCTTGGTGCCTGTACGTTGGGGTTCACCCCGGTGAACGAGAGGGTAGCCTCCCTTCGCCTACGTGTGGGGGGACGGGCTCTGACTGTTGTTTGTGCCTATGCACCAAACGGCAGCTCAGACTACCCACCCTTTTTGGAGTCCTTGGAGGGGGTATTGGAGAGTGCGCCTCCTGGGGACTCCCTTGTTCTACTGGGGGACTTCAACGCTCACGTGGGCAATGACAGTGAGACCTGGAGGGGTGTGGTTGGGAGGAACGGCCCCCCTGATCTGAACCAGAGTGGTGTTCTGTTATTGGACTTCTGTGCTCGTCATGGATTGTCCATAACGAACACCATGTTTAAGCATAAGGGTGTCCATATGTGCTCTTGGCACCAGGACACCCTAGGTCGCAGTTCGATGATCGACTTTGTTGTCGTCTCATCTGATCTGCGGCCGCATGTCTTGGACACTCGGGTGAGGAGAGGGGCGGAGCTGTCTACTGACCACTACCTGGTGGTGAGTTGGCTCCGATGGTGGGGGAGGATGCCGGTCAGACCTGGCAGACCCAAACGTATCGTGAGGGTCTGCTGGGAACGTCTGGCAGAGTCTCCCGTAAGACGGAGCTTTAACTCCCACCTCCGGGAGAGCTTTGAACACGTTCCGAGGGAGGCGGGGGACATGGAGTCCGAGTGGGCCGTGTTCCGCGCCTCTATTGTCGAGGCAGCTTATCGGAGCTGTGGCCGCAAGGTTGTTGGTGCCTGTCGAGGTGGCAACCCTCACCGGCAGTGAGGGATGCTGTCAGGCTGAAGAAGGAGTCCTATTGGGCCTTTTTGGCTTGTGGGACCCCGGAAGCAGCTGATAGGTACCGGCAGTCCAAGCGGCATGCGGCTCGGGTGGTTGCTGAGGCAAAAACTCGGGCGTGGGAGGAGTTCGGAGAGGCCATGGAGAATGACTTCCGTACGGCTTCGAGGCGATTCTGGTCCACCATCCGGCGTCTCAGGGGGGGAAAGAGGTACGAGACCAACACCATTTATGGTGGAGGTGGCGTGCTGCTGACCTCAACTCGGGATGTTGTGAGTCGGTGGGCGGAATACTTCGAAGACCTCCTCAATCCTACTGGCACGTCTTCCACTGAGGAAGCAGAGCCTGGGGACTTTGGGTCGGGTTCTCCGATCTCTGGTGCTGAGGTCGCCGAGGTGGTTAAAAAGCTCCGCGGTGGCAAGGCTCCGGGGGTGGATGAGATTCGCCCGGAGTTCCTTAGGGCTCTGGATGTTGTAGGGTTGTGTTGGCTTACGCGACTCTGCAATATCGCGTGGACATCGGGGGCAGTTCCCTTGGATTGGCAGACTGGGGTGGTGGTTCCCCTATTTAAAAAGGGGGACCGTAGGGTGTGTTCCAACTATAGGGGGATCACACTCTTAAGCCTCCCTGGTAAGGTCTATTCAGGGGTTCTGGAGAGGAGGGTCCGTCGGATAGTCGAACCTCGGATTCAGGAGGAGCAGTGTGGTTTTCGTCCTGGTCGTGGAACACTGGACCAGCTCTACACCCTCAGCAGGGTCCTGGAGGGTGCGTGGGAGTTTGCCCAACCAGTTTACATGTGTTTTGTGGACTTGGAGAAGGCATTCGACCGCGTCCCTCGGGGGGTTCTGTGGGGGGTACTCCGGGAGTATGGGGTACCAGGCCCTTTGATAAGGGCTGTTAGGTCCCTGTACGACCGGTGTCAGAGCTTGGTCCGCATTGCCGGCAGTAAGTCAGGCTCGTTTCCGGTGAGAGTTGGACTCCGCCAAGGTTGCCCTTTGTCACCGATTCTGTTCATAACTTTTATGGACAGAATTTCTAGGCGCAGCCAAGGTGTTGAGAGGATCCGTTTTGGTGACCTTAGAATCGCTTCTCTGTTTTTTGCAGATGATGTGGTCCTACTGGCTTCATCAGTTCGTGATTTACAACTTTCACTGGAGCGGTTTGCAGCCGAGTGTGATGCGGCCGGGATGAGGATCAGTTCCTCCAAATCCGAGGCCATGGTCTTGAGCCGGAAAAGGGTAGCATGCCCTCTCCGGGTCGGGGAGGAGGTCCTGCCCCAAGTGGAGGAGTTTAAGTATCTCGGGATCTTGTTCACGAATGAGGGAAAACTGGAGCGTGAGATCGATAGGCGGATAGGTGCAGCGTCCGCAGTGAAGCGGGCGCTGTACCGGTCTGTCGTGGTGAAGAGAGAGCTGAGTCAAAAGGCAAAGCTCTCAATTTACCGATCGATCTACGTTCCCACCCTCATCTATGGTCATGAGCTTTGGGTTATGACCGAAAGAACAAGATCTCGGATACAAGCGGCTGAAATGAGTTTTCTCCGCAGGGTGGCTGGACTCTCCCTTAGAGATAGGGTGAGAAGCTCAGTCATCCGGGAGGGACTCGGAGTAGAGCCGCTGCTTCTCCACATCGAGAGGAGCCAGTTGAGGTGGCTCGGGCATCTGGTTAGGATGCCTCCTGGACGCCTCCCTGGTGAGGTGTTCCGGGCACGTCCCACCGGGAGGAGACCCAGAGGAAGACCCAGGACGCGCTGGAGGGACTATGTTTCTCGGCTGGCCTGGGAACGCCTTGGGATTCCCCCGGAGGAACTGCTCCAAGTGGCTGGGGAGAGGGAAGTCTGGGCCTCCCTACTTAGGCTGCTACCCCCGCGACCCGACCCCGGATAAGCGGAAGAAGATGGATGGATGGATGGATTTTTATTTAAAAAAATCAAGTCTTCAAATGGTGAAGAGCTCCAGAGGTTCCAGTGGGGCGGCGCCCTAGCGCTCCCTATTGGCCGGCCGCCCCTGCTTCACAGTCTTGCCCAGATCTCTAACCCATATGTCTCTACAGATCTGACCTGATCAAGACCTCCTCCAGCAGCGATTTATTAATAAATAATTTTAACCATTCCTGGCTCGTTTCGTCATGCATTAATCCCCAAAGCAGTGGCGGCTCGTGACATTTTCACCAGGGGGGGCTATACAGGGAATCCTCGAGTTACGTCAGGGATCCGGACCTAAGAGTGTAACTTAGGTCGATTCTGCCCTATCTCGCGGACCAAAAACCCGTGCCTGTCGTAGGTCCGCATTTCTGACGTAGGTTGCGGCTATACCGTTAACGGAGCGACGCACACACATTTAACGGCATGAGACTGAACAAGCGGACATCCTGTGCCATAAACATGCACAGAACTTTATTTACAAACACTTAGATAACACATTATACCACACATTCATCCATAAACACACAAAACCAGTACAGCATGTACTGTACAGGTACAGTACTGTAATGTTTTTTCCAGCACAGACAAAGCATACAAAATACTGTACAGTACAAATCTCTTCCTGAACAGTTCTCAGCCATAATCTGCAAATGAGTTCAACCATGAAACATGAACACTTCTCTTTGAGCAGGAGCTGTTAACATCAAAATCCAGCAAATCAGCAGGAACTCCCATCCATTCATCCATCCATCCATCCATCCATCCAGCAGCAGCAGCACCAGCTTATTGACATGAATCAGCACCAAATCAGCCGAAAATCACATCCATGCAACCATCATGTTTTTGAAACCAGTGCAGTCCATGTGGTGTTTGTGTTTGTGTGCAGTCCATGTGGTGTTTGTGTGCAGTCCATGTGGTGTTTGTGTTTGTGTGCAGTCCATGTGGTGTTTGTGTTTGTGTGCAGTCCATGTGCATGAAAAAGTCCATGAACTCTAAAAAAAGCTAGAAGCAGCAGAAAAAGGAAACAAGGAAACAAAATGTCCTTACTTTGACTGAAGTGTAGGTAGACACTGATGTTTTTCTCAAGTTCAAACCTGGATCAGATGGAACTGCTTAGCCAGTGCTCAACCATGAATGATGGGAGCATTTTAGGCCAGGTGTGGGCTCAGTGGTGTGGTCCTGATGTGAGCAGTTCTGTCCATCAGAACAGGTGTTTTTTTGTTTGTTTTTGCAGCAGTCATACATGCAGAAGGTGTTGACACAGGTGATGGATGGAGGCAGATGGAAGGACACCAGAGACAGGCAGGACTGATGTCCTGGACGACAGAGGCAGGACAGAGTGGACACACGTCCATCCATGAGGAAAGTCCACGATGTGAGCTGTGAAGAAATAACAACAACACAAAAGTGAAAGACTATTATTGAAAGACTATTGAAAGACTGTTCAGTACAGCAGGACAGATTCTCTCTCCCTAAAGAGCCAGACATGGACTCAAAAACTTTGAAAACCAACTTCTTCTGAACTTGAACAAGAAATTCTTGCTGCAATATTAAAATGTGTCAGTTCATGGGATGTTAGGAGACAAGAGATTTCTCCAAATGTCTCGACACTCAGGTCCAAGTTTTGAAAATGTTGTCAGGAAGTTAAAGTATTGTTCATTGTTGATCCATTACAAGATTGACTAGACAATATTTTAACTAGAGTTGATGACAAACGAGTTGAAGTGATCTATTCCTTTGTTAGTTGTGTCTAATGCTCCTTTTTTCAAACAGACAACTTTTACTTAAATGTGTTTACTGCAGTTAAAATGACACATTGGTTTTATTTTGTGTTAAATAAAAACTTTCAAAGGTATAATCATTCCTCTTTCTTATTTTGCTTAATTGTATTTAACTCATCACTGAAATTCTGACACACAGAATCAAAAGTCCAAGTGTGAACTGTGTCACAGAGTAAACACAATAAAAACATGCATTATCTGCAGCATTGTTCATTAAAATGGCTCAACACTATTAATGTATTACAGAAAATATGCATACAGTACGCACACTTAATGGTATTGTAGACCATTGCATTAGTTAATACATTCAGCAAGTACTTTTACTTTAATACTTTAAGTATTTTTAAAAGCAAGTACTTATTTACTTTTACTTAAGTAAAAATATTAATATGGTACTTCTACTTTTACTAGAGTAAATTTTTGTCTGTTTATTTGTACTTTTACTTAAGTACAGTGTTTGAGTACTTTCTCCACCACTGGTATTATTACAGTATTTGGGTACCGTAGTATGTGGGTTGTGCGGTGGCGACCAATTCCACTTCTCAGAAACATCCAGGCTGCATCACCTCATGCCATGTCCTCCTGTACAGTGGAAGAAAAATGTTTAAGGGCTGCTACAAACAGGTTCATAAAACCATCTTTGTTGGTAAATGCAAATGCTTATTGTCAATTACCATGTGACGTGTGCTGCTGACCACTTGACCAGGTCACCCTTGTAAATGAGATCTCCATCTCAACGGACTCTGCCTGGAAAAATAAAGGTGATTGATTGATATAGCAAACATCTGGTGAATATAAAAGTTTATAATGTCTGATATTTAACAGGTTTGACTTCAGCTCAACTTTTGTACACAAGCTTGAGTTAAAAACATGAACATCTGATAATCATAACATTAACACATGAATTAACACATGAACATCTGATATTCATAATATTAACACAACACATGAACATCTGATAATCATAACATTAACACACAACAACTGACAATCATTATATTAACACACAAACATCTGATAATCAAAATATTAATACATAAACACCTGGGCGGCTGTGGTGTAGTGGTAATGGCAGTCGACCCCCGATCGGAAGGTTGGAGGTTCGAATCCCGCGTCCGCCCACCATGTGTCGTTGTGTCCCTGGGCAAGACACTTAACCCCGAGTTGCTCCCGGTAGGTCTGGATGGCGCCTTGCAAGGCAGGCTACCACTACCGGTGTATGAATGTCTGAATGAATGGGTGGATGGCTGGTATTGTAAAGCGCTTTGGGGCTCCTCACAGGGGGCTGGAAAGCGCTATATAAATAAGCTCCATTTACCATTTACCATTTGATAGTCATAATATTAAACACATAACGTTTAGAAAACACTTTTGTAACATCTAGATGAGAGCCATATCAGTCAGGAATAGTAATAAGCATTAGATAAAGAAACACCACAACTTTCATAAGCACAGCTAGTAGCTAGCTACTGTTTGACTGACCGCAACACACGACACCACGTCACGCACACAGATGAGAACAGCTCAAACTTTGCTCATGTGCGCTTAGAGATTTATTAAACTCACAATTATTACTTGCTTACCTGTGTAGAAAGGCACCATTAATAATTACTGCTGTTTCAACGTCTCTAGTTGGCCGTGTGATCAGCTCTGAGTGTAAACAGAGATGGTCCCCCTGCTCCCCCTCCCTCCTGGCTCGAACCGGAAGCGCTGGCGATCCGTGGCGATAAGAGACGAGTCCAGGCTCGAGGGCGACGGAAAATGCGACCTGTACAGTCCAACAGTTTTGGACAGATGGGACATAAACTACGCATACGCTAGCGCGCTAGTTATAATTAGATTCAATGGAAAAGCTGCAGGCGGCGCCCAGCGGGGAACCGGAAGTACGTCACAATCAGAAAACGTTTTTGGAAACAAACAATCATTACTCATAAAATATTTATCCTACACAACTAAAAACATACAGGTAGTCCCCGACTTACGAGCGCTCTAACTTACGAGGTTCCGGACTTACGAGCTGGCAAATTTTTGGAAAAAACGCAAAAAATACTGAGTTTTTCTGTGTTTTTTCACCACAGTTCGTTAGCTAAACATGTGGACACACGTTTCCGATCATTTTTATGCACTCATAAGCAGTTTTTCGATGAAAAACGAGTGTTTGTAGTCGCGCTAGCAAAACCGTTCCAACTTACGAGCGAAATTCCGGACTTACGAGACACGTGGCGGCCGTTCCAAATTACGAGATTTCCGTGTTACGAGCACCTCGTTGTAACGGAACTCGCTCGTAAGTCGGGGACTACCTGTATATGCATGCATTTCGAAATATTTTTATTTGATTATTTCACTTTTATAAAAAAAAAATTAAATCTTCAAATGATGAAGAGCTGCAGTTCCAAGGAGGGGCGGCGCCCCTAGCGCCCTCTAGTGGCGGCCGCCGCTGCCCCAAACCCATTCTTGTCATTAAAGCTTTAAATCAAAGCTAAGAATAATCTGTATACAAGAAACAAAACCACAATGAGTGCAAATGCATCAAATGATAAAGAAAAATATAGAATTTTAAATATAGATATCCTGATGCATGCTCAATAATCCAGGTAGAAACGTCTAAAAAGTTAAGTGTGGTCCTCTGGACATTCAAAAAACAAATGTAGAAACATTTATTCTTTCATCCGAAAGACTTCTTCAGTCTGAGGCACTGTAGAGCTCAGTCTTATAAATAGCTAAGACTGAGCTCTACAGCACCTCAGACTGAAGAAGTATTTCGGATGAAAGAAGAAATGTTTCTACATTTTGTTTGTTGAATGTCCAGAGGACCAGACTTTGTTAGATTTAAAAATAGATGTTTGTGTAGAATCTGGTTCATCAGATTTAATTCATCCATCCATCCATCCATTGTCTTCCGCTTAT
>JBBPBX010028773.1:19468-34225 GCA_038048925.1 Garcialebias charrua | reverse complement strand
AGAGAGAGAGAGAGAGAGAGAGAGAGAGAGAATTATCTTTGTGAAGAAACGTTTCATCAGCCACCAACAGATCAGATCAGAAACAGGTTAGCTGTTTACTTTTGGTAAATATTTTCTTCCAAGTTCATTCATCCTTATGATGTAAACATAGACTACCTTAATACCAATACAATATTTTATGGACACATTAGGACAGAAAATATGTTCTGAACAAAACCAAAACAGGACTGTTTAGGATTCTGCAGTAAATGATTGGGGGCACCATGTTTGTCGAGGCAGTCACTGAACCCACACTCTGGTTCTTTGTACGACCAGATCCAAAGAACCAGAAAACATTTCTCTTCAAAATAAAACAGTTTGTAGCTTCAGTGTCATTAAAGTCCTAAAGTAAGTCTGTTGTTGACACTGGCTGCTCAGCCGTGATGTCTTTACAGGATCTGGTGCAGTCCCCTCCTGGTTTGGTGCATGTTCATTTTGAGCAGTGAGGTTGCAGCACTTCTTGCTTGCAGTTGTTTGAGGGGTCAGTGTTTTTGGTGTTTGCATAATTTTTCTTTTGCATTTGTTTTAGTTCAGTTTAGTTTTGCAGTTTGCATCATTCACGGCATCATTCACGTGTTTGCAATATGTTGTTCACTGTTTGTGGCATGTTTGTTTGTTTGTTTATTGTTTGCACAAAAAGAAACAACACACATAAAAGAAAAGTTTTTAAAAAATGTGCAGGAGAGGTCATAAAAACCCTAATTGGGCTTACAAGCGCACCCCCCCTTCTAAAAAAAATAAAGAACAAAATCACAAGAGCTCTATACATAAACTTACATCTTACTTTAAACACACACAGTTACATACTAAAGCAAAAGATAATAATTGAAATTAAATAAATTTAAATTGTCAAAAAATATTAAAATTATAAATAAAATTAAAAAAAACTAATGTGTTAGAAAATCTATAAAGTTTTTTTAAACTTTCTTTTGAATACAGATAATGTTGTACATGATTCACTTAATTGTTTCAAACTGTTCCACAGCACAACACCCTGATACATGAATGAAAATTTAGCAACAGTGGTTCTACAGAAGGGTATATGTAAATCACACTTCCTTCTTGTAGAGTATGAATGATAATAAGAATTGAACTCAAATAAATTATGAAAATATTTAGGTAAAGAAAGTGGAATACATATAACTTTATACATTAGGATTCCTGTTTGATACTTATTCACATCATAGATTGTAAGAATTTCTAATTTTTTAAAGAGAGGTGTGGATGGAGCTAAATATGGCGAGTTAGTGACAATTCTTACAAAAGACTTTTGAAGTTTATGGATTGACTGCAAGTAAGAAGGATAGGTACTAGCCCAAATTAAATTACAGTAAGAAATATGGGGATAAATTAAACTATTGTACAAAGTCAATATAGTACTTGTTTTTAAATATGGTTTAACCTTTTTTATAATACCTAAAGATTTAGAAATCTTCTTATACACTGATTCACAATGATTCTTAAAACAAAGTTTCTCATCAAGATAGACACCTAAAAACTTTGTTGATGAAACATTAGAAAGTAAATGTTTATTAATATAAATTTTAGTTTTTTCTGGATTGTAATTTTTATTCTTATTCTTAAATAAGATGAAATTAGATTTTTTTAACATTAAGTGATAGTCTATTTAACTGAAACCACTGAGCAAATTGACTGAGCCCATAATTTGCCTTATCAATAAGTGAGTCAAAGTTATCATCAGCAAATAAGATAGGTGTCAAAACACTAGATGCTTTTGGTAGATCATTAATGTATATGAGAAATAATAATGGACCCAAAATGGATCCTTGTGGAACTCCACATTTTAGGACATCTCGCTTTGACAATTTACCATTAAAAATTACAATTTGCTCTCTGTTGTGTAAATAATTTTCAACCCATTTCAGAACCTTATTTTTAAAACCATAACAAGACATTTTTGATAACAAGATTTCATAATCCACAGTGTCAAAAGCTTTTGATAAGTCCAAGAAAATTCCTAGAGCATATTCATTTTTCTCAAAAGCAGTTGAAATCTTTTCTCTAAGATGCAAGAGAGCCATATATGTAGAATGATTCCTTCTAAAGCCATACTGATGCTCATACAAAATATGAGTTTATCTGGTTGCAGTGCATTTAGCTTTGTGGTAGCTGCTGCCTCTTAGTGAGCAGGTCCCTGGTTCAAATCCTGACCGGAGGCCTTTCTGTGTGGAGTTTGCATGTTCTCTCCGTGCTGCATGGGTTTTCTCCGGGTACTCCAGTTTCCTCCCACAGACCAAAAACATGCCTGTTAGAATGATGGTAACTCTAATCGTCCCTAGGTGAGAAAGTGAATGTTGTTAGTCTTGTTTGTCTCCATGTGTCCCTGTGATGGACTTGTAGATCCAACAGCCTCCTGAAACTCGACTCAGTCTCTGGACGGCGCTGGGACAGTTCCCTTATCAGTCAGTGCACTCGGTGCAACACATTAGCTATGGGAATTGCGCCGCCGCGCGGTTCACCTGAAGTAATACATTCACGCCTTTACGGCAGGTGGGCGTCAGCGTCACCACAGAGGCCCCGCCCTCTTGGTATGAAGACGTGCGCCCATCTTACTTTCTCTTTTTGCCCTTCACCTCGCTTACACCTGAACTTCGTGGGACTCTCTGTAGCTACATCGCTCGACCGGAGGTGAGCTCGCTCCCTACACTGAGCGTACAGAGAAATTTCCTGCGTACTGCTGGGCTAGTGAAAGCTAGTCCAGTGCCTTTTATTTATCCTCGAGGTTTTTTCTTCTCTCTTCGTAGCTGCTTCGCTCGACGGCGCTAACTGCGTCACACCGCCACCCTGCTAACGAGTTAGCAAGCTAGCAAGCGAAAGTGACTCGACAAAGAGGACGTCTCCTGACCACGTTAGCACAGCTAACGAGCTCGATTCTTCTCAGACATGGCTCCAGAGAAGGGAAAGCGAAAACCCAAAAATTCTAAGAAGACCAGCAGGCCAGCGAGCCCCAGCTCCCGGGCCTGCCCCAGCGGCTGCGGCTACTCCCTTTCGGCGACGGACACCCACGAGGCCTGTCCCGTCTGCCTGGGGATGTTGCACGCTAAGACAGCGCTGGAATCCCCTGAGTCCTGCCCTCACTGCAGCCAGATGCTTGAGGCTGTGAGGAAGCGTCGAGTGGACATCGTGGTCAAGGCCATGAGTGGCCCCGTGGCGGCGCGGGACCCAGACCTTACAGAGGCACTCACTCCCACACCGGAGCTCGAGGCCGTGGACCTGGAGGACAGCGGCCATGCTAACTGGGGGGGACAGTATGGACATGGCGGCCCCCGTCCAGGACTCCACCGTCGAACATGACATGAGAAGCCTGTTACGAGCAGACGAGCTCTCACTAATGCCCCTTTTCCACTACCGGCCCAGAGCGGCCCAGTCTGGTCCGGTCTGGTCCAGTTAGGATCGGCTCACATGCACGGTTTTGTTTCCATTCACTTACTGCAGCCCTTCTGTGGGCGGGGTGTAGAATCTCACTCGTCCTACCACGTGGTGGCGGTAGTGTTACCTCAAGCTATTTACTAGCCACCACTAAACGTTAGAAGAAGAACACCCTGCAGAACCTTGTCTCACCACCTGTTGGCGGTAATGTCCCTTGAGCTATTTAATGCTCTGATCTTACTTTATAGACTTTTCAGCTTGTTTTAAACCCCTGTGTTTTCCATTTTGTTTCTTTATAATAAAGATTATTCTCATATATGCACAAGGTTCCTGTTAACATTGCTTAACACATTGATCACACTGCCCTGTAATCAGTTAAACTATTTTTACAGTAAGGTAATATTAAATGTTTGTATTTCATTAAATTTAAACGGTAATATTTTGTCAGGGCTAATTCAAAGTCAAATGCAAATGGATAATTTGGTTTAAACTGTCCCATAAACATTAAAAGCATGTTTCTTTAAACGTAAAAACAAAGTATTAATAATTAAATGTTTGTTGATCAGGAAACTCGTTTGGGCATCCAAGAACAGCTTCATCGGGGTTGATGGCGACGTCTGTGCATCCTTGGAAAAGCTGCTGCACCCACAACCCGACATCAGGATGGATGGATGGATGGATGGATGGATGGATGGGTTCATGTTGACATCTGTGCATCCTGGCAAAAGCTGCTGCACTACTCATGACACGACAACAGGAAGGATGGATGGATGGATGGATGGATGGATGGATGGATGGATGGCTGTTCAAATCTAATAATCTTTTTCTTATGATTCTTTAAAGGTCAAATGCAAATGGAAAATATTGAATGGTAAATGGTAAATGGAGCTTATTTATATAGCGCTTTCCAGCCCCCTGTGAGGAGCCCCAAAGCGCTTTACAATACCAGCCATCCACCCATTCATTCAGACATTCATACACCGGTAGTGGTAGCCTGCCTTGCAAGGCGCCATCCAGACCTACCGGGAGCAACTCGGGGTTAAGTGTCTTGCCCAGGGACACACAACACATGGTGGGCGGATGCGGGATTCGAACCTCCAACCTTCCGATCAGGGGTCGACTGCCATTACCACTACACCACGGTCGCCCACAATAATATTGTGTAATATTCTTAACTTCCAGTATGTTTTTAAACAAACACTATACTGTACACACTTAACATTGTAAAATATGTTTAGGAAATTATTGTTCAATGACACCACTTAAGAAATAAAATGTTTATTATGAAAACTAAGAAGTGAAAAAAGCACAAAAATAAATACTGCATCCACCTAAATGATTTTTTTCCTGTTGTCTCATGTGCTTCCTCCAGAAGACACAAGTTGATAAATTCTGGTGTTGACTTCTTCGTCTTAACTGTAAAAAAAAAGAAAAACATGGTTACCGGTAATTCAGTCTAGAAACTGTTTTATATGTAGATATATTTTATAAGATATATGTAAGATATATATACATATATCAAATATCTCAGAAACCACAAAGCAGATATTTTTCAAACCAACAAAGTGTAATCACAACATGTTTATGTGCATACTATCAGTTGTTGGAGTTATTTGAATTAAAATTCGATTTTTAATAGACATAAGTGTGTCGACCTAGCTTTTTTTTCTACTAGTATTTAACACATATCTTAGATCTCAGAAACCACAAAGCAGATATTTTTCAAACCAACAGAGTGTAATCACTACATGTTTATGTGCATACTGTAAGCTGTTGGAGTTATTTGAATTAAAATTCGATTTTTTAATAATTTATTTTCGAAGCACATGTGATAGGTTTGGAATTAGTCAAAACAAATCAATTTAAATCCAGATTTGACCACAACGTGACATTATTAAGGACTTGTTAACCTGAGGAACCCTCGTGGTATAAAGCCAGCTATGAAATATATTTTTAAGCTTTTATTTAGCTACATTTAAAACAAAGAACGCCGATCGACCCCACCCGCGCGTGCATGTGATGTGCACGTGTCGACCTACTTTGTTAAATCCAGCTGATTTGACCACAACGTGAAATTATTAAGGAACTGTTAAGCTCAAGCACCCTCTTGATATAACGTCAGATATGAAATATATTTTTTAAAGCGTTTATTTAGCTACATTATAGAAATAAAGACGGCTCACGTGCGCGCGCGGGCGCGCGCGTGCACGTGGCGAAACTACTTTTTTAAATCCTGCCGTTTTGACAACAACGTGAAATTATTAAGGAATAGTTCGGCTTAAGACACATGTTTGCTGTAATTTTAAATACAAATAATTGTTTTTACCATGTTAATCTTGTAAAGTCCTTCGGTGTTTGCTCCCTCACGGCAGCCACTTCCTCAAACTCAGTCCAGCCTCCTCCTCACGGTTCGGGGCCAGCCGGCCTCGGACCTGCTCTGAGATGAGTCCGGAATCTTGGCGCGGCGCCGCGCATCTGTTAGGTGGAAATGCTCTCCAACGCGCGTTTGGCACACAAATATGACGTCACATCCGAGCCGGGCCACCAAGTGGAAAAGGGGCACAACAGCCTTGGGTGAGATTTCAGATGACGAAGTTGAGAACAAGGACGAGGAGGAAGAAGACTTCTCCCAGAACCCGATGACAGCTCAGCCAGAGACAGATGTCTCAATCCTCACCTTGTTCGACTTGTGTCGCAGAGCGGCGGACATGCTGCGAATCAGCTGGCCGGAACCCCATCTCGCCAACAGGTAACGAGGTTGGCGGGGAATTATCCATCCATCCATCCATTTTCGTCCGCTTATCCGGGGTCGGGTCGCGGGGGTAGCAGCCTAAGTAGGGAGGCCCAGACTTCCCTCTCCCCAGCCACATGGAGCAGCTCCTCTGGGGGAATCCCAAGGCGTTCCCAGGCCAGCCGAGAAACATAGTCCCTCCAGCGTGTCCTGGGTCTTCCTCTGGGTCTCCTCCCGGTGGGACATGCCCGGAACACCTCACCAGGGAGGCGTCCAGGAGGCATCCTAACCAGATGCCCGAGCCACCTCAACTGGCTCCTCTCGATGTGGAGAAGCAGCGGCTCTACTCCGAGTCCCTCCCGGATGACTGAGCTTCTCACCCTATCTCTAAGGGAGAGTCCAGCCACCCTGCGGAGAAAACTCATTTCAGCCGCTTGTATCCGAGATCTTGTTCTTTCGGTCATAACCCAAAGCTCATGACCATAGATGAGGGTGGGAACGTAGATCGATCGGTAAATTGAGAGCTTTGCCTTTCGACTCAGCTCTCTCTTCACCACGACAGACCGGTACAGCGCCCGCTTCACTGCGGACGCTGCACCTATCCGCCTATCGATCTCACGCTCCAGTTTTCCCTCATTCGTGAACAAGACCCCGAGATACTTAAACTCCTCCACTTGGGGCAGGACCTCCTCCCCGACCCGGAGAGGGCATGCTACCCTTTTCCGGCTCAAGACCATGGCCTCGGATTTGGAGGAACTGATCCTCATCCCGGCCGCATCACACTCGGCTGCAAACCGATGATGCGGCGGGGAATTATTTATTCGCAAAACAGCAGTCGGCCGCGAGGCACAGTGTGCCTATTTTTCCGGATTTCCTGACGGAGCTCACTCGCACCTGGGCTAAGCCCAGGGCTCCCATGCTTCTACCGCTCTCCCAGTTCCTCAACATCGCCGGCATGGAGGCATGCAGGAATCGCCAACGTCCCGCAGATGGAGGACACGCTGGCGGCTCACTTGGCCCCCAGGACGTTGGGCGCAAAGCCGACTCTGCCCAGCAAGGTCTGCCGCGCCTCAGCCTCCCAGCTCAAAAAGTGTTACAGAGATCAGGGCCTCGCGGTCCACGCCATGAACGCTTCGGCCATGATGCAAGCCTACTTGGCGGAGAAGCTGCAGGAGCTCCAGGTAACAACGAACAAAAAGGCTGCGGCAGAGATCCTGGAGGAAGCCCGCAAGGCGACTGACTTTGTCCTGTGGATGATGGTGACCGTGGCCATTGCTCAGGGGAGATGCATGGCTGAAGTGGTCATCGTCCAGTGCCACCTGTGGCTAAACTTGACGGACCTGCCGGAGGGCCAGTGGTACCCCTTCCTCCACCACCCGATCGAACCGACGGGGATCTTTGGAGAGGCTCTGGAGCTTATCCAGAGCAGGCTGGAGCAAAAACAAAAACAGGCCGAAGCTTTGCGCGAGGGGATGCCGAGAAAAGCCTTCGCACCACCCAGAGACACCAGTGGGAGCAGGCCCGTGCAGCCTCGACACCGCTCAGCCACATGCCGTCCCCCGCAAAAAAGACCAGCTTACGACGGGGAGCAACGGCAGAGACTCGCAGCAGGGCCATCTCAGGCTGGCCAGTCCTGGACCAGGAACAGGTTTGTTCCTCGCCAAGCGTTTCCGCTGAGAACTTCCTCGACGAACCGGGACAGAAGGCAGAAGTTGGCCTGACAAAACGGGACCACTTCACACAGTTTTACAGGTTCGTCCGCCCATGTGGTACGAGAACCAAGACTTTTAAACACAGACTTTATGTGTGAAATGTAGCAAAAAGCTGGTGACATTTGTGTGTGCACAAAACAAAAGATTTCTGCTGTGTGTGTAAATAAGATGCTTTGTTCTTTAAAACACGAAAATAAAGTACCAAAAGCACAAACTGACCTGGTTCTTGACACACAAAAAACAAAACAGCACCATTTTTTATGAAAACAGTCACGATGAAGGGAGAGGGCAATCACCCCTCCTCCCTCGTGAAACACAAGGTGTCAGGTCAGAAGACAATGAGCCTCAGCGGGGCGTCTGGAGTCTGTCTGGAGCAGGCAGACTTCCTGGCGACCGCTGATGGACAGGTCAGCTCATCCGGGGCCAAGCGGGGGTGGGGGGTAACTGCGCACCCACGACACACAGACAACCCAGAATACACATGTCCCACAGGCTCAGCGCGTACGCGCAGGCCTGGGGGGCATGTCATCCAAACACGAGGGTCATGTCAACAGTCTGTCAAGGCCTTCGGCTGCAATTCCACAAGAGGCCATCCCCGTTCACGGGGGTGCTGCTGTCAACCATAAACCCAGACCGTGCACATGTTTTAAGAGAAGAGATATCAAAAATGCTGCAGAAAGAAGTGATAAATATTGTTCCAACACACAATATACACACGGGTCACTACAGCATTTCCTCGTGCCAAAACGAGACCAGAGCTTGAGACCTATTCTGGATCTCAGAGCACTGAACAGAAGAATAAAAACTTACAAATTCAAAATGCTCACGCTGAGACAATTGATCCAGTCTGTGAGACCAAGAGATTACACCTGCACAGTGGATTTGAAAGATGCATTTTTCCACGTGAGCATTTGGAAGAGACACAGAAAATATCCCCGCTTTGCATTCGAAGGAAAAGCTTACGAATTTCTGGCTCTCCCTTTCGGACTAAAAACTGCACCATGCACATTTACAAAATGTCTGGACGCAGCCTTGACCCCATTCAGGTGTCAAGGGGTCAGAATTATGAATTATCTGGATGATCTGTTGATCCTCGCCGAAGACAGAGCACAAGCCCAGCTTCACTCACAGATGGTGATGGCTCACCTGGAGGCTCTGGGCTTTGTCATAAATCTGCAAAAAAACAATCTGACTCCATCACAGATTACCATATTTATGGGTGTACAGGTCAACACAATTCTGTACAGAGCACGGCTTTCAGAGACATGGATCTCATCCAACCGCCTCTGCCTGACACGCTTTCAGCTGGGCCAGAGTGTGTCTCTTAAACTGTGCCAGCGTCTCCTGGGCCTTCTGGCAGCAGCCATTCCCTGCGTGCCTCAGACCTTATTAAAAATGCACGCTCTGCAGATATGGCTAAACAAACAAATGCATCCTGCCCCCCTCAGGCGGGCAGGGAAGATACTGATCAGCCCAGAGTGCGTGACAGCCCTGGAACCCTGGAGGGATCCTTCAGTGTTCACGACAGGCATCCCGCTGGGATGTGTACTGTCTCGTGTGGTGATCACCTCAGATGCTTCAAAGAGAGGTTGGGGAGCATTTTGCAGAAACCTGAATGCCCAAGGGCTCTGGAAACAGCAGGAGGCAAGGCTCCACATCAACTTCATGGAACTGAAAGCTGTTTTTCTGTCCATGAAACACTTTTAAAAGAAAGAGCTGATTACAAAACAACATGTGTTTATAAAATCAGACAACCAGACGATGGTGTCTTTTATCAACAGAGAAGGGGGGACAATGTCCCGACCCCTCCTCAGCCTGACACACAAGCTGCTCACATGGTGCAACCCCCGAATATTGTCACTGAGAGCGACACACATCCCGGGCGAGCTAAACCACGGGGCAGACGCCCTCTCCAGAGGGCCACTGCTAGCCTCAGAAGCCGTTTTCGTACTGCACGGCCCTCCACCCTGCTTCTAACCCGGGTTTGGCATGTTCGCATTTTCCTTTTCCGCCCGGGGTCCGCCCTCGTTTTGGAACCATCTCCACCGTGGTTCTTATCGGGCCGGCCCCACGGACCTAGTTTGACATCATGTACTGCTCACATTTGATTCGTTGTTTGCAGCAGGGGCGGGACTCATTCAAACAACAACCTCAGCGCGAGCTGATTTCATTAATATTTAACTACAGAAACCCCTAAAATAATTGTTAGCTGAATTAGTGTTTCTGAGTTAAATTTTTGTTAATGACTGATTACAATTCAGCTTATGTTAGGACGTAAATAACACGAAGCGCGCACCCATTTCCGCCTTTCCGCGCGACCTGAATGTCATTAAAATATAACTAATATTGTCTAACTCTTGCGCGCAGCCAGGGTTTTAAAATATAACTAATAATCTCTAACTTCTACGTGCAGCTAGAATGTTAAGAGGAGTGATTCCTATATAGGTAAAGTGGACACCTAAAAATCCAGTCCGCCGCTGTAGCTCAGAGCGATCGCCAACTGCTATTACACTCTTTTATCTTGACCGGGTGAAGCGGGTTCGCTTCCCACCTGGTACGAAGTAATTTTACTTTTTTTTATTGGAGTAAATAAAAAGGAGTTGTGTTAACCAAACAAACTCCTTTTTATTTACTCCAATAAAAAAAAAGTAAAATTACTTCGTACCAGGTGGGAAGCGAACCCGCTTCACCGGGTCAAGATAAAAGAGTGTAATAGCAGTTGGCGATCGCTCTGAGCTACAGCGGCGGACTGGATTTTTAGGTGTCCACTTTACCTATATAGGAATCACTCCTCTTAACATTCTAGCTGCACGTAGAAGTTAGAGATTATTAGTTATATTTTAAAACCCTGGCTGCGCGCAAGAGTTAGACAATATTAGTTATATTTTAATGACATTCAGGTCGCGCGGAAAGGCGGAAATGGGTGCGCGCTTCGTGTTATTTACGTTCTAACATAAGCTGATACATAAGCTGATTTGTAATCAGTTATTAACAAAAATTAAACTCAGAAAAACTAATATATATATTCAGCTAACAAATATTTTTTAGGGGTGTCCTCTCTTAAAACACTGTAAGCGCGCACACAAGAACACTCCACCCACGTCAAGTGAACACCCCACCCACTTCAAGAGAACACCTCACCCACTTCAAGGCTTGCTCTCCGGACAGTGCGTAATGAACCGAGGTGGGCCTGAGCTGGCTCTGGGACAACCAGGGACGAGCTGGACTGGGGAGGGCTAGTCAATGCGAAAACGGCTAGAGTGGAGGATGAACCCACGTATCATGGACCAGATCTGGGCACGATACGGGCGGGCATCCGTCGATCTGTTCGCCTGCAAAATAAGCATGCACTGCGTCCTGTGCTTTTCACTGAAAGAAACAGATGCACCGCTGGGAACAGACGCCCTGGCACACAGCTGGCCAGCAAGGGTGCTATATTACGCGTTCCCCCCTTCCCCTCGTCCCTCTGATTCAGGCAACGCTTGAACGTGTACGCAGGGGAGCTCTTTCCCTGATACTCATAGCCCCCAGATGGCCACAGAAACCGTGGTTCCCAGAAATGATCTCACTGTTGTCAGGGACACCATGGCAGCTGCCCCCCCACAGGGACCTGCTGACTCAGGCCCACGGGCAGCTCCTTCACCCACGTCCAGAACTGTGGCAACTCTCAGCCTCCGGCCTCCCTGGTAATGTCATAAATACAATACAGGGAGCGAGAGCCCAGTTAACTCAGACTCTCTACGCTCGCAAATGGCGTGTTTTTGAGGCCTGGTGTCTAGAAAGGAATATTATCTCATATTCCTGTGACCTGGTCCAGCTCCTCACCTTTCCACAAGACCTGCTGGAAAAAGGCCGCTCCTTTTCCACCATTAAGGTGTTTTTGTCAGCCATCTCGGCGTGCCACGAAGGCTGGGGTGGGGGGTAAATCACCCGGTGCGCACCCTCTCATGATACGTTTCATGAAGGGCGTACTAAGGAAAAGATCACCCAGTAGGACCCTGGCCCCAGACTGGGACCTACAGTTAGTCCTGGATGCTTTGTGTGGGCCTCCATTTGAGCCACTCAGCAGCATTAAGATAGATTTGTTATCTTATAAAACTGCTTTGCTCTTAGCTCTTTGCTCAGCTAAACGTGTGGGTGACCTCCACATTTTATCTGTGCACCCAATGTGTACCAGGTTTGCCCCAGACGGGCCAAAGGCCACCCTGCGTCCTAATCCCGCATACGTCCCAAAGGTTCCAACTCTAAATCCCAGAAGTCTGGACTTTGAGCTCTCAGCGTTTCCTCCCCACCCTGTTCTCACTGAGGAACAGAGGAGGTTTAATGCACTCTGCTCTGTCAGGGCCCTGAGTGTTTACATCAACAGAACTGTCAGTTGGAGGAAAACAAACCAACTGTTTGTAGGTTTTGCCAATCCTGCTGCTGGCAGAGCCCTTTCAAAGCAGCGCCTCTCACACTGGGTGACTGAGGCCATAAAAAGGGCGTACAGCAGCAAAGGTCAACATGTGCCCTCTGGGGTACACGCCCATTCCACTAGAGGCCTAGCTGCCTCATGGGCTCTGTTTAAGGGTGTACCAGTGGCAGACATCTGTGCTGCTGCCAACTGGAGTTCCACAAACACGTTTGCAAAATACAGTACTACAGTTTGGATGTCACTGCATGTGATGTCACTCAGGCTGTCCTCTCTAACACACAGTAGAGAACAGCCAAAACGCCTAAAGTATAAAGGCAGAAGTTCTCACAAGCATGCATTTTCCAGAGCATTTCAAGGGCGTGAATGAATTACGTTCCCATAGCTAATGTGTTGCACCGAGTGCACTGACTGATAAGGGAACTGAAAGTTATGCACCATAACTCATGTTCCCTGAAGGAAGGGAACGAGGTGCAACACGTTTGCCCTTTTCAATGCCCAAGCTCGGTGAAGTGCACTTGGAGAAAGTAAGATGGGCGCACGCGTCTTTATACCAAGAGGGCGGGGCCTCTGTGGTGACGCTGACGCCCACCTGCCGTAAAGGCGTGAATGTATTACTTCAGGTGAACCGCGCGGCGGCGCAATTCCCATAGCTAATGTGTTGCACCTCGTTCCCTTCCTTCAGGGAACATGAGTTATGGTGCATAACTTTCAGTTTTAGCTGTTGCTCAGCTCCAACAGCCTCCTGAAACTCGACTCAGTCTTTGGACAGCGCTGGGACAGTTTTAGCTGTTCTTTAGCTACAACAGACTCCTGAAACTCGACTTAGTCTCTGGACGGCGCTGGGACAGTTTTAGCTGTTGTTCAGCTCAAAGTGACGGATGTGAGTATTTCCTGCAAACGGCTTGTGGTCAGGTCACGGCAGCGGTGTCAGCTCTGCCTCGTTAGACGGCAGCTGCAGGCTGATAAATCACTGAGTACAGAACTTTGGCAACACTCAGTACACACACACACACACACACACACACACACACACACACAGCCGGTGTGCACCAGAGTCCAGTCCCACTGTTCTCACCATGCCCATAACTCAGCTGCAGCCAAACCAACTCATTAGTGAAACAGTCCTCACCCTGGTGTGTGTGAACAAGCCGGTGAGATTTCACGTTGTTCTGCAGGATTTGTCATCACCGGCTCAGAATGCGTTATATTATTATATCTTTTGTCTTCCAACTACCTGTAATATTTTCCGATTTGCTAATATTTTCCATGATTTTTTCCCCCCACTTTTGCTCGATCACTTCCAACTTATTATCCGTGCGTTCATTCAGTGTGAGCTTGCACAATATTCATCCCGGGTACACCGTATTCCACATAGGTGCGTCTACAACCTGCTTAATAAGCTAAAAACAGACACTTTATGAAAGTGATAAAAGCAACACCTCAGAGCGGAGTGTTAGGACCCTAATGAGGAACGACTGCGGTTCACAGAGTTCTCTGCTTTTACTATATCACATAAATCGAACTGTTCTAAGAAACAAACCTTTTTGAAGAACATTTCATTTCTAATTGTTTTCTTCAGACAAATGGGATTGACAGAAAATTAGAACATGCAATAAACGAGAAATAAATTACCCATGAAATAATCAGTGACTTCACAGAGTTTCACTCCAGAGCGAAGATTGAAGATTTGAATCCACAGTTACAAGGGCGTAGATTTCATCTCTTTGGGGGGTGGGGGGCCATAAACAGGGAAATTTTTAAGAGCAATTTTGGGGGGGTCGGCAAAGTTACAGTGAAATGTAATGCAAAATGTACAGAGGGGAGTTTATCCAAACTGCATGCATATACTATGCAGAATAATCAGTAATAATATTGATTTAAATGGCATGTATTTAGTAGTCTTAATACTAATATTAATCAGTACAATAGTGACACATTACTCTTAAAAAATGTAATGTGTTCAATCTGCAGTACAATAGATGACAAATAATGACAAGTGGCAAAATGAGAATTTTGCCAAATAGGTCCCCTCTAAATATTGTTTAAATTTCAGTTTGGCTTGTATTCATAGATTGCTGTGGTCAGTGTCACTGATAATCTGGTACCACACCTTCCCAAAATCTTAAAGCTTAAAAAGAAAACAGTTTTCAAGGAGAAGAAATACTTTAATGCAGGGGTCACCAAACTTTTTGAGACTGAGAGCTACTTCAGTGAGACCGAGAGACACGAAGGGCTACTTGTTTGATACAAACAAATCTGCATGGTTCAACTTTAATTATAGTACTGTATTAATAATACAGTAATAAATTTACATACATGTGAATATATGACTGCCTGATCTTATCTGATCTTATCTGTATTAATAAAGACTCCACACAATGATTAATGATTTGGCTTGGTAAATATGATCAATTATTATTGATAATTAGTGATTAGAACTTTCAATCAAGAACTTGATGATAATAATAATA
>JBBPBX010028773.1:0-16152 GCA_038048925.1 Garcialebias charrua | reverse complement strand
AAAGTCAAAAAGTCAAGTCAAAGTCAACTTTATTGTCAGAACTGCAATATGTACAGGACATACACAGGATTGAAATTGCGTTTCTCTCAGTCCCTCGGTGCAACAGTAACCATTTAAACACTAAAACATTTAATAAACATAAGCATAAAATAGTAAAAGTGTAACACTGTCCTGAGTTTTTGCATAGTAGTATAAAAGTATGAAAATTTACACCAACACTAAAACACTAAACATTTAATGAACATAAGCATAAAATGAAATAATAAAAGTGTAATACTTTTAGAACCTATTAAGGATTAAATCTTCCAGTCAAGCCCTGTTTGCACTAACTGTTGTTTGTAACACTTCAGAATAACTCTTACTCGTGCAGATACAAAATATCATGTAACTATGAGTTTTTGCATAGCAGTATGAAAAGTATAAAAAGTATATCTATAAAATAAACTGAAGGTTCTAGCATTGACATTTGCAAAGAGTGGCAAAGCAGCATATGAGTTAATGTACACAGTATATGTATGAGGTAGTTGATGTTGGTATAGAGGCAAAGTGGCATATGCAGTAAGGCACATTGGGCATCCTTAAATAAGGCTAGTCAGAGAATACTGTATATGTATCAGCAGTAGTGTAGATATAAAAGTAGTGTAAATGTAAACAGTAGTAATAAATGTAAACAGTAGTAATAAATGTAAACAGTATTAATAAATGTAAACAGTGAATGTAAACAGTAGTATGACTATAGGCAGTAATGTAATACAAACATTAGTGCAAATATGAGAAGTAGTGCAAACTGAATGAACACATGACCGAGAGTTTAGTGAATAACCCGTTTGATGACACAGAGTCCAGTGTTAAAATCTTTGTGTTGTGTGGTAATGTGTGAGAAAGTTTTTTGTGTTAAGGCAGTTCAAATGGGAGGGGAGGCAGAGCAGGCAGAGTGTTTAGCATCCTGACTGCCTGATGAACAGAGCTGTCTCTCAGTCTGCTGGCAGCAGCATTTTGGATCAACTGAAGACTTTTTAAAGAAGTATTTGGACACCCAGATGCAGGTATTTCACAGGTCTTTATTATCATGAGATGGTCTCATAATTACTGTGTTCTTTCTAGGTCCATGGGGTGGAGTGTGAAACTCCAGGTCCAAGGTGAGAGGTAGCCTCAGGTGTGCAGGGCAGGTGTAGAGCAGGCAGCTGAATGCGCGCTGAGTTGTCAAATATCTTTGGTTCCCTTTCAGTCTGGTCTCTCGGTGCAACATACTTGCTATGGGAATTGCGCCCCCGCGCGATTACTGAAGGAATATACTCACTGCCTTTACGGCTAGGGGCGTCACCGCCGCGCCAGAGGCCCCGCCCTCTGGGTACTTAAGCGGCTTGCGCCCCTCCATCTTTCTCTTTTTTGCCCTTCACCTCGCTAAACCTGAACTACCTCTTCGCGGGACTTCTCTGTTGCTTCATCGCTCAACTTGAGGTGAGCTTGCTCCCTGCACAGAGCGCACAGAGAATTATTCCTGCGTACTGCTGGACTAGCGAAAGCTAGTCCGGCACATTTCTCTTAACCCCGAAGTATTTTCTTCTCCTCTCTCTACAGATTGCTTCGCTCGACGGCGCTAACTACGCCACAAGAAAAAAGCTATTTCGCTAACTCCTAGCGAGCTAGCCAGCGAAAGCGACGCGATGGAGGAGACATTTCAAGAAAAGAAAAAAGATTCTGGAAGGACTCGCCCGCCTCATCTCGGACATGCCTCCGGAGAAAGGAAAGCGAAAGGCGAGATTTCCAAGGAAACCCAGCGGGACGGCGAGCCCAACTTTGCGCGCCTGTCCCAACGGATGTGGTTTCTCCCTCGCAGCGACGGACACCCACGAGGCCTGTCCAGTCTGCCTGGGAATGCTTCATGCAAAAACAGCACTGGATACACCCGACTTTTGCCCACACTGCAACCTCATGATGGATTCGGTGCTACGGCATCGGGTTGACCTCGTCGCCAAAGCCATGGGCGCTTCAGCGACACCAGTGGACGCGGACACCACGGAGACCCTCGCTCCCACGCCGGAGCTAGAGAACATGGCTCTACATGACAGCACACGTGTCGAATGGGGCGACAGCCCTGACGTGCTGGCTCCTATGGTGGACCTAACTGTCGAGTTCGACACCCGAGGCATGATGAACGAGGACGAGATCTCGATTTCAGCCTCAGGTGAATTTTCAGCGGAGAAAGCAGACGTGGAACTGGAGGATCAGAGTGAAGATCTCTCCCAGACCCCGGTATCTGTGCTCCTAGAAACTGACTTTTCCATCCCTGCTCTGTTCGACTTGTGCCACAGAGCAACGGACGCACTGCACATTCCATGGCCTGAACCTCCGCCTTGCCAAAAGGTCACGAGGCTGGCACGAAACTATTTTTACTCGAAGCAGCAGGCCGCAACGAGGCAAAGGCTGCCCGTGTTCCCGGACTTCCTCACAGAACTAACTCGCACCTGGACTCAACCAAGAGCACCTATGCTTCTTCCTCTCTCACAGTTCCTCGACGTAGATGGGATGGATGAAGTGGGAATAGCTAACATGCCTCAGATTGAGGACACACTAGCGTCTCACCTGGCTCCTAAATCATCAGGAACAAAACCAACTCTTCCCAGCAAGGCTTGTCGAGCTTCAGCGTCTCTACTCAAGAAGTGCTACAGGGCTCAGGGACTCGTGGCACGCGCCATGAACGCGTCCGCGTTAATGCAGGCTTACCTGGCAGAAAAACTGCAACAGCTCCAAACAACAACGGACAAGCAGGCGGCCGCCGAATTACTGGACGAAGCCCGCAGAGCAACAGACTTTGTGCTCCGTATGATGGGGACAGCTGCTGTTGCACAGGGCAGGGGAATGGCGGAAGTGGTCATCGCGATCCGCCACCTCTGGATGACTTTAATGGATCTCCCGGAGGGACAAAAGGTGCCTTTTCTCCACCACTCGATAGAGCCGACAGGATTGTTTGGTAAAGCTTTGGAGCGAATTCAGACCAAGCTGGACCAAAGACGCAGACAGGCGGAAGCTCTCCGGGTGGGCATTCCCAGGAGAAGCTTCGCCCCCCCAAGGGAGTCTGCTGGAAGCAGACCTGTGCAGTCCCGGCACCACTCGGTAACGCGTGCCCCACCGCAGAAGCGGCCAGCATACGAGGAGGAACCCCGGCAGAGACCCCCACCGGGCCAGCCTCACGCCGAGCATGCATGGAGCAAAAACAGGTTTGTTCCCCGCCAGGCGACCAAACACAGGGCCTCCTCTGCGAATCGGGACAACGGACAAAAACGTGCCTGATGAACCAGGTCCACGTTTCCACGTTACACGATCACCCGCCCACGTGATACTAGGAATGATCCTTTCATGTCCAGACTTTGCTTGTAACACAGTACAAAAAGCTGGTACATTTTCAGCATGCACAAATCATGCTTTCTCTGCTGTGAGTGATATAGAATCATGTATGTCATTACACATAAGCACGAATAAAGATCATGAAACAGCTCCTCTCTGTTTTATTGACTCTAAAAAAAACAACAACAACACACAAATATCTTCAGCAAAACAGGTCCCTCTGGCCTGCAAGCCGTCATAAAGGGAGGGGGCCTTTTCCCCCCCTCCCTCATGGCCCACGGGGTATTAGCCTAATCAATAAACCCCAGCAGAGTGCCTCTGATTCATCTGCAGCAAGCAGACACAGAGGCGTCTGCAAACACCCTCCACACCTCTCATGGAGACAGGTGAGGAGGGTCACGTGCTCAAGCCCTCACTCCATTGTGAACGATGGGGCAGCCAATACACTAACCAGACGAACATGTGACATGTCCGCACCTCAGGGAGGCAAGCTGACAGAGTCTGATGACGGTGGGGCTACATCAGATGCCCTCAGGCAGCTACAAACTTCATACCTCCACAGCAGCGACTGTGTTCAGCCTGCTATGGATGAAAACAAGTCAGAGTTTAATCAGATCTCTCTTCCTGTTTTTCGAGAGGGACTGGGCTCTTTATCACCAAATAATCTGAAGTCTGCCAAACCAAAAGGAACACCCCCATGTTCTCACATTGCAGCCGCTCCTTTGTTATTAACGAGGGGCACACAATGTCCAAGCAGTAGTCAGACAGCACGTGACCTTCCGCTCTGTGTTGATCCAAATCTGCTTTCAAAAATAATTCTCCCAACGGGTAAAACACAGACCTTTGTCGGTTTACCTGGTACCAATGCTCCATTAAAGCCAAGGACCAGTAAACTGTACCACCCCACAAAACGGATTGGAGTCAGGAGATCTGCTTGTTTACATAACTTGCAGTCTCACAGCCTCAGGGCTCCAAACGTGGAGGAAGAAAATAGACTTTCTGCTCCAATCCTGTCTAATGTGGACAACGGGTTACATCTGCCCTCAATTACCCCTGAGCAGGGTAACTTGGGGGCACATTGGCAAGGAGGCCTTCTTCCCAATCTGGTTGACCCCCAGGGTTTAACAACCTCTGTGTCACCAGAAGGGGCAGTACAGCCACTTAGGCCAGGAACTGCCAAAAGTCTCAGCCTGTTGGCTGAAAAGAACAGGTTGATGGCATCAGGCCTGCCAGAAAATGTGGTAATTGCCATACAAAATGCCCGTGCTGGATCAACACAATCTCTACACGCCCATAAGTGGCGTATTTTTGAAGCCTGGTGCTCAGAAAGAAATATTATTTCTTATGCATGTGACTTGGCTCAGCTCCTGACTTTCCTTCAGGACTTACTGGAAAAAGGTTGTTCTTATTCAACGATTAAAGTTTTCCTATCAGCTATTTCAGCCTGTCACGAAGGCTGGGGACACAAGACACCCGGAGCACATCCAATCATAATAAGATTTATGAAGGGTGTCCTTCGGACTAAACCACCCAGCAGGACCTTGGTTTGGATCTTGGTCCGGTCCTAGGGGCTCTTTGTGACCCCATATTCGAGCCACTGAGCAAGATTAAGATAGATTTATTATCTTATAAAACTGCTCTACTCCTGGCACTTTGCCCGGCAAAACACGTGGGTGACCTCCATGCATTGTCTGTACATCCAATGTGTACCAGATTCGCCCCTGACGGGTCAAAGGTCACACCAAGGCCTAATCCCGCATACACTCCTAAGGTCTTGACTTTGAACCATAGAAGTCTGGACTTTGACCTCTCCTCCTTCCCACCTGCTCCTGTCCTTACTCAGGAACAGGAAAGGCTGACGGCTCTCTGCCCTGTGAGGGCTTTACGCACCTACATGCAGAGAACAGCCGAATGGAGGAAAACAAACCAACTGTTCGTCTGCTTTGCAGCACCTGCTACCGGGAGGGCCCTATCAAAACAACGCCTCTCACATTGGGTGACTGAGGCCATTAAAAGGGCGTACAGTAGCAAAGGTCAACAGGTACCCTCTGGAGTGCATGCTCACTCCACTAGGGGCTTGGCCACTTCCTGGTCATTATTCAAGGGTGTACCAGTCGCAGACATCTGCGCTGCTGCGAATTGGAGCTCATTAAACACTTTTGCAAAGCATTACAGTTTGGATGTTACTGCGGGTGACGTCACTCAGGCTGTCCTTTCTAACACACAGTAGAAAGTAGCTTTGAGATGCCTGCTGGTCAAGGGCAGACGTTCACTCTAGCATGCATTTTACTGAGCATTTCAAGGGCGTGAATGGATTACGTTCCCATAGCAAGTATGTTGCACCGAGAGACCAGACTGAAAGGGAACTGAAAGTTATGCACCATAACTCATGTTCCCTGAAGGAAGGGAACGAGGTGCAACATATCTGGCCCTTTTCAATGCTGAAAGCTCGGTGAAGTGCAACTTTGGAGAAAGATGGAGGGGCGCAAGCCGCTTAAGTACCCAGAGGGCGGGGCCTCTGGCACGGCGGTGACGCCCCTAGCCGTAAAGGTGTGAGTATATTCCTTCAGGTAATCGCACGGGGGCGCAATTCCCATAGCAAGTATGTTGCACCTCGTTCCCTTCCTTCAGGAAACGTGAGTTATGGTGCATAACTTTCAGTTTTGTTCTTACAGGGTTGTCAGATGATTATCAGAGCATGCTGTCAAGAGTCTAATGAAGACTCGTGGTCCAACTCAGCCTTAAGTAGGAGGTGGAGTGATCAGCTGTGAGGAACCCAGCACCACCTGTTCACACAGGTGAGGTCTGGGTGAAAACCACTACACAGAAATCCTAACGCTTTGTCGGCTTTACAGATGTTTAGCTCACATTTGATGTGGTAGTAGCTGGGAGTCATTCCCAACACACACAGAGACTCTTAGTTTAAAACTCCACCATGAAGCGGTGGCGGGCAACAGGCATTCCTTCAAGAGATGCCAGGTCTTTATTTAACTTTGAATTGGAACGTTGTTCCAGTTCTTCACTTGTGAATCTGCAGTTTTAAAGTCCAAACCGGAGCGAGGTAAGAAGAAAAGCGTCTCTTTCCCTGTCCGGAGAGGCTTTTACTGCCATGACTCTGAGCAAACAGTAAAAGTGAACCGCAGAGGAGCGCCGCGGGCCAGAAAGTGAGCGGCGCTTGTTATGTTGCGTTTCTTTTCAGGCCACAGACACGTTACTGTGTGAAGTAATCGTTTGTAAGGGTGCTTTTTAATTGAATCCTTTCCTTCTGTTGCAGCTTTAAAGATTAAAAATGTTTCTGGGTATAAATCAGTTCAGCCTTCTCTCACTCTCTCAGTGCTGGACCCAATTATTCGACCCGCTTGGCTCGGATCTGGTTGTTGAAGAAGTAAATGAGACATGCTGTTGAAAAACAGCTTCTTTTTTTTTTCATGGACCTGAAGCTCCTTTAAGTGTGAGCTGCGTCTGCTCGTTTAATTCTGTGTATTTTGGGGAAGTTGATCTTTTTTTTTTGTTTAATCTTCTGCTCTCGCCCGCTCTTTGTGAATCGTTGTGTGTTTCTTGGCACGAAGCGAGCTGAGCAGCAAATAGTCCGTTCATGTCGTCAGCAGACAAATAAAAAACCAGCAGTAAAACAATAAAATGACTTCTGCTCGTGGTCTGGCGTCGACAAGTTTCAAAGTCTGTGCAGCAGAAAGCGTAAGAGTCGTGTCCGCTAATGATCACTTATTGATCCTGGACTGGATCTGAGGAATCTGTTTCTGTGGTTCAGTTTGATCCGCTCGCCCGTGAACCATGAACAGGAATGACAAAGCAACACGTCTCTTCTCACATCGCAGAGAGTGTGTGGCCGGTTCATTACCTCGTGTCCCGGTCAGACTTTCAGTACTTTACCCACCAGAATGTGGACCCGATCTGCTGCACGCAAGCAGAAAACCACAGGTTCAGTTCTGTCTGGACGGCGCCCGGCGTCACGGGCAGCATCCCTGCTTTCTGCAGACAAACACGAAGAATGAACCACTCATTTTTACAACCGTGCATCAGCGGATGTGTGCTGCTTGAATCCATCATCAGCGGGAGCAGGGCTCGAGTCTCCTGCGTGCCGGCGCTCTCAGGATGCTGGCTCGCCTCCACAACTTCATAAACCTCCCAGCATCCCTCGCCAAGAAGCCCAGCCCTGAAACGCAGCAGTGACCAGAGCGTTGTCCCAGCTGAGTCTGGGCTTTTTCATTGCTGGCTCGGGAAAGGACGTTCTGTTGCGTCGCTGACCTCAGTTAGCCGTTTGTTAAAGCGGTAAAAATTGATGAACTTCTTTAAAAAGACATCAGCTGAGCCGCAGAACAACTCACATGGTGCACATCTTTCACAACCAGCACCTTTCCCTCCAGTGACACAATATAATAAAACTAGAAGTCCTCAAAAGAAGACAGGAAGGAATGACGTTTTACTTAGAGCTATCCAAAGCCTTTGGTACCGTAGACCATGGCATCTTCTGCCACAAGCTCTCAGATCTTCTTAGATCATACTGTTGGCTGGTTCTCAAACTGTCTCTCAGGTAGGAGGCCGGCAATGTGTTTGACATAACGGTACTTCATCTAGCAACCTAGCAATCACTAATGGTGTCCCACAAGGCTCTGTTTTAGGACCACTCTTTTTACAATTTACAGTATATACTGTAAATCATGTAGGTCAGATAATTCTTGACGCCTCCTTACATCTCTATGCTGATGACACTGTTGTTTATTGCCGAGCTAACACAGTTTCCAAGGTTTTCCAGCTTCTACATTCTGCATTTGACATCATCCAGTCAAACATGTTCCAACTCAAACTGGTGCTAAATGCTGACAAAACCAAAGGGATGTTCCCTGATGCATGCTCAATAATCCAGGTAGAAAAATCTGAAAAAGCTAAGTCTGGTCCTCTACAGACTTCTACAATTTTTTTGCTTTGTTTTGTTTTGTTTTTTGAATGTCCAGAGGACCAGACTTAGCTTTTTTAGACCAAAGGGATGTTGTTTTCCAACAGAAAGTTGTTGCAAGATGCTCTTCCTCCTCTCTCATCCATGCATGGTGTTGCTATTGAGTTTGTAGATTCTTACAAATACTTGGGAATTTTAATTGATGCACATCTCTCTTTTAAACCATGTATTGAAAACTTGATAAACTGAAATTAAAACTGGGTTTATTTTCAGAAATGGATCTTGTTTAACTCTGAATGTCAGAAAACATCTTGTAACTATACTACCTTCCTACAAACCATTGACTATGGTGACATCATTTACACGATGACGCCAGCTGCTTGCAGATGTTGGATGTTGTCTATCATGGTGCACTAAGATTCATAACTGGTTGTAACTACTGTGCCCACCACTGCACCCAGTACTCACTGGTCAGTTGGTCATCATTATCTACACACTGGTTCATCTTCATCAATAAATCCCTCCTTGGTCTGCTACCTTCTTATAGCTCCTCCCACATGTCACGTCGTCAGTGCAGTTACAACGTGCGCTCTCAGGACATGCAGCGTCCCTTCAGTGCAGACTGAACTTGGCTAAAAGACCTTTTCCTACTCGGCTCCTGCACCTGGAACATCTTGCAACAGGAACTGAAGTTGTCCTCCTTGATTTCTTTCAGGAGTTTTAAACATTTGATAATGTCAATAGAAACATCAAAGCAAATATGTTCCTGCTTTTAGTATTTCACCTAAGGACAAAACACCCACACACAAACAGAGTGGTGTAGTTTATGCAGTCCAGTGCAGCGAGGACTGTCCAGACCTCTACACTGGAGAAACTAAACAGCCCATCCACAGAAGAATGTCCCAACACAGGAGAGCCTCCTCCTCTGGACAAAACTCAGCTGTTCACCTCCACCTCACAGACAAGGGACACTCTTTTGAGGACCAGAATGTACATATTTTGGACCGAGAGCACAGGTGGTTTGAGAGAGGTGTGAAGGAGGCGATTTATGTAAAAAGAGAGAAACCATCGTTAAACAGAGGAGGAGGTCTAAGATTTCAACTTTCTAAAACTTATGGTGCGGCCTTGGGTTTGGTTCCCAGGCGTCTCACACCTGATGAGAACAGAGGAGCCTCGTTTGTGAATTAGACCAACAAAGACTTTGACAGGTCCCTGCTATCAATGTGTGAAGTGTGACTTGTCAATTTACATACAGTAGGATGTGTGTGTGTTTTCTGTAAGCTCTGTTTTCACACACTGAACTTTGAATGGGTCACAGGTACGTGTTATCCCAAGTATGTGGGGGTGTTAGTTTCCAATTTACATATGTTGGTGCGTGTCTATGGCTTATCCTGTTATAACTTCGCCCTCTCACTGTCTCCTCACTAATTGATAAAGCTTCTCGGATGAGAAGCGAAACGTCTTGTTTGCTACAAATAAAGTCCAGTTGTTTCTGTATTTAATGCCTTTTTTGATTTTATCATGTCCTGGACGACTGAGAATCTTCACCAGCAGTATTTCACCATGTTTTATATGAGGGGTTTCCCTCCCCCAGAGTCGGGCCGCAGGCTCCCGGCCCCGGCCCCCCCTGCAGAACCAGGCCGGACTCTGCATAGTTTCCACTTGGTTGTTCACTTCCGCTTACAAAAACAATTAAAGGGTCTGTTTTAACTGCGTATGCTGTCCGATCTCAGCTGGAGTCTGATCAGAGCCACCACCGGGCCGGGTCACAAACAGAACTGAGCCTGTCACAGTCCAGGCCACCACTTTGGACGTGGAACAGATAAGAGCTGCAGCCTTATAGTTTTGTGATGATGGGAAAACAAAATGTTGTGCTTATCAAAACATTCAGCTGATTTAATAGCTAGTGCACTGCTTCTTTTAGCTTCTATAACAGTTTCAGCTTGTTAATATCAGTGAAGTCATTCGGCCTTCAGCAGAAAACTCTGTGGTTTCCTCTGTTTTCATCAGATTTGAGCTAAATGTTTACAACCGGCTGTTATCAGCTGCAGATGTCACAGCCAAGGGACGGTCTGCCTGCAGCGGACCCGTTTTCCTGCTAATCACAACTACCTGCAGCCGCTGGAACGCATCAGGAAGCGATGTGTTCATTCTTTCCAAACAGGGTGATGCACTCGTCTGGTATGGACGTTCGTGTTTGGTGGGCGGCCTCGGCCAAACCCTTTTCTAGTCGGCTCTGCTACTAGTTAGCCTCCATCTGCGGCTCGGGTGGACACGAGCCGGAGCTCGGGGGCCACGGAGCGGGCAGAGGGATGAAAAATGAAACGCAGGCCTCCAGACGTGCAGCGGGGAGAGGCCAGCAAGGCGCTTGGCGTCCGTGTGCGTGTCTGCCTTCCTCTGCTTTCACGCGAGCTCCCGTGCCACACATCAATAATCAGAGAGCAGCTGGGAGTCGAGTCCATTTATCTGAGCTCACCTGAGCTCTTAGGGGCGGCCGGCCTAGAGGGGGCTCTAGGGCGCCGCCCCACTGGAACTTCTGGACCATTTTAAATTGAAGACTTTAAAAAATAAAAATAAAAAATGAAATAATAAAATAAAAATATTTCGAAATATACAGGTGATCCCCGACTTACGAGCGAGTTCCGTTACTACGACTATCTCGTAAGATGAAAATTCGTATGTCGGAACACGAAACACGTGTCGCTCGTAAGTCCGGATTTTCGGTCGTAAGTCGGAAAATTTATGCTAGCGCTACTACGAACACTCGTTTTTCAACACAAACGTACATACTAGTTCATAAACATGCTCAGAAACTTGTTTACAAACTGTTAGCTAACACACTTTCATCTAAAAACACATACCAGTGCTGTATTTTCTGTATGTTCTGTACAGCTTTACTGTTCGTTAGTCAGCTCGTAAGTCCGGAACCTCGTATGTCGATGTGTTCGTAAGTCGGGGACTACCTGTATATGTTTTTAGTTGTGTAGGATAAATATTTTATGAGTAATGATGAGTTACATTGTTTGTTTCAAAAAACATTTTCTGATTGGTGATGTATTTCCTGTTTTGGGGGCACAGGGAGCTTATCCATTGACTCTCATTATAAATGGCGCATGTGCAGTTATTCAAAGACGTTACAAAACAATGGGAAGATGCTGGGCGCAGTTTTCACCGCCCTGAATATGTCCAACGTGAGCTCTACCTACCAATCGCGTGTTTCTGGCCGTTTATTTATTTATTTATTATTATTTTTATTTTTTTTGTCTGGAAAAAAGTCGGCTCTGCTACTAGTTAGCCTCCATCTGCGGCTCGGGTGGACACGAGCCGGAGCTCGGGGGCCACGGAGCGGGCAGAGGGATGAAAAATGCATGTATCACACTATCTGCACCTACACATAAATGTGATGTGGAGCAGAAACATAAAACTCTCGTGAATTTAATTAAATCGAAGAACTGTAATGTGCTGCTTGGATTAATGCACGGGCGGCCGTGGTGTAGTGGTAATGGCAGTCGTCTCCCGATCGGAAAGTTGGCGGTTCGACTCCCGGGACCCGCACCATGTGTCGTTGTGTCCTTGGGCAAGACACTTAACCCTGAGTTGCTCCCGGTAGGACTGGAAAGCACCTTGCATGGTAGTCTGCCGCCACCGGTTTATGAATGTGTGTAGCATTCAATATATGTGTAGCACTTTGAGATTTTCAGTAATGAAAAGTGCGTTATAAATTGAATTAATTATTATTATTATTATAAAATGAGCCGTGCGGTCAGTGACTCAAGCAGGCTTGCTCAGGTAAGTTTTAAATCATTGAAAGCCCTTTATCTAATGTTTATTTGCATTTCTGACTGATATGCCTCTCAAATTTTAGATGGCTGTTTGTGAAAAAAGCCTTCAGCTGACTGTTTATTCTAAAAGTGGCAACTGGTGAGTTTTTTTTTCTTTGTTTGTTTGTGGAGTTAGGTTGCCAGCGCAGGTTATTGTACAGTATTGGACTCTGATGGTTAAATTTATTTTAATTTGCTTATAAAAATGATCAAACATTAATAATTTTATATACTAAATGTCACTTGTTGTGTTTTACTATTTCTTAACAATGTACAGGTAACCCCCGACCTACGAACGAGTTTGGGACCTAAGAACCGTTCGCAGCTCGATCCGTTCGTAGGTAGGGGGTGAAAATTATAATAAAAAAAAATTTTTCATTCATTCATTCATTCATTCAACCTTTATTTATCATGCTAACGGAGCGCGCGCACACATTTAAGCATGTACAGTAGTGTACTGTAATGTTAAACATTGCTATTCACATTTACAGAATAAATAAAAATATATTTTCTTACTTTGAGATGGTCATAGCCGACATCTTAGGTTGCCATGCGTTGTTGTTATCAGGCCGAGCAGCGCGACGAGCAAACCACGGGAGCTGCTCGAGGCCTGTGTTAGCTCTCGAGGCCTGTGTTAGCTTCTGCTAGCCAGGCCATGAGCTGGTGTTGGAGCGGCGGTGCGGCCCAATCGGCCATCAATCTGCAGTTGCTTCTCCGCCTGAGACGTCCACAGAGCTCACAGAGCGATTCCAGATAGTAATTAATCCATATGAGGCAATCCTGATCAACAAGTCTTCCAAACCTTGCTGCCAGCCGTGACTAACCCTAAGATGGCTGGCCTCCGGTGACTGGCGACCTTCTTCCTGTTATGACCGACCTTCTTCCTGTTATGACCGGAAGTTGCACAAAATGATCAGAAATGATCATTTTTTATCATAATTATTATTTATAAAGCCTTTAAAACAACCACAGCTGCAACAAAGTGATGTACACATGAAATTAAGAACATTTAAACACAAAAAAATAATAAAAAAATAAATAATTTTTTTTTTTTTTTTTAATACAATAATTTCATATTTTTATTAAATATGATACGTTCGTAGGTCCCGTGGTTCGCAGGTCGATGGGGTCGTAGGTCGGGGGTTTGCTGTATTGATCTGTAGAATGAAAACAAAGCCTCTTGCAAGTAGAAATGCAGAAATGTTTTAATCTCACTTATTTTCCTTTCTATAATTTATATATAATTTATTTATTTATATATATTTTTGTTTGTTCTTTGTTGTTTTAGTGAGTCAAATTGGCTCTTCTCATCCTGAGCATTTAATTGTTCTGTTGACCTTGTATTAATCTGCATTTGATTAAAAAAAAACTGTTTGAACTTGGGAATTTGTTTTTTCCTTTTGGAGAAATAGCCCCCCCTGGTGGACATTTGAGAAGCCGCCACTGGCTCCTACACCTGTTCACTGATGGGGGCTCATAACGCCCACGCAGCATTCGCACTATCGTTTCCCTGTTTTTATTTATCTTTTGCTAACTTGAAGCTATTTTAACAACTTGTGTATAAAAACATTCAGCTCAGGATCTCGGTGCCATGACTTTAGTTTTTGTAAAGTTTTTTTTTCCGTAAAAACTTTCAGATCGCTTCATTTCCTTCCCAAACATGGTTCTTCTTGAAATCTGCTTCAAAGACTGGCTCCGTTCTTTCTTCCTAGGCCAATTTAAGTTTATAGCTACTGTTCGGCTACTTTAATTGTTAGCTAATGTTCTGCTTGGTTTAGCTTCACAGCTCAGCTTCGGCTTCTTCGGCTGAACGTTTGTTTCATTTGACTCCCCCGTCCAGCAGATCGTCGTCTGTCTCCTCGAGTCTTTTGGACAGCTTTCATTAAAGACTTGTTTTCACTCGTCTCTCGGCTGCGATCAGCCGAGTCCCGGTGACCTCCTGACCTCCTCGTGTGCTCAACGTGAGAGAAGTGGAGCTCCTCGGAGAGTCACGCAGCTCTGCAGATGTCCTCCCGTGGAGGCGCTTCCATTAAACGTCCTGACACATTAGACTCCTCGGCTGTGTGTGACCACACACCCCGGCGGCCGATCAGAACCAGATGCCTCTGCGTGCACACGCACACACCATCTCGTTGCGTCTGTCTTGGCCTCTCACGTATGGAAACTCGTTCTCCCTCACATCTGCAACGATCTGCTCTGCTTCCGTGTTCGTTCCTCCTGCGAGCGCTCAGTCCTGCTCAGATCCCGAGTTACGTCCAGAGCTACAAATATTTGATCCGTCAGACGTTTCACTTTAACGGCGTGAGATTTTCTTTGTGCACAAGATGTTGGATCAGGGAGTGGTGGTGCAGAGGTTAGAGAAGGTGGAACTGTGATCAGAAGGTCGCCGGTTCAACTCCCCGGACCGACAACATCAAAATGTGGGTGGGCTAGGTGAAGCACCCACACCTGCAGTGGTGGAGAAAGTACTCAAACACTGTACTTAAGTAAAAGTACAAATAAACAGACAAAAATGTACTCTAGTAAAAGTAGAAGTACCACATTAACATTTTTACTTAAGTAAAAGTAAATAAGTACTTGCTTTTAAAAATACTTAAAGTATTAAAGTAAAAGTACTTGCTGAATGTATTAACTAATGCAATGGTCTACAATACCATTAAGTGTGCGTACTGTATGCATATTTTCTGTAATACATTAATAGTGTTGAGCCATTTTAATGAACAATGCTGCAGATAATGCATGTTTTTATTGTGTTTACTCTGTGACACAGTTCACACTTGGACTTTTGATTCTGTGTGTCAGAATTTCAGTGATGAGTTAAATACCATTAAGCAAAATAAGAAAGAGGAATGATTATACCTTTGAACGTTTTTATTTAACGCAAAGCAAAACCAATGTGTCATTTTAACTTCAGTAAAAATATTTGAGTAAAAGTTGTCTGACAGAAAAAGGAGCATTAGACACAACAAAGGAATAGACACTGATCATTTCAACTCCAGTTTGTCATCAACTCTAGTTAAAATACTGTCTAGTCAACATTGTAATGGTCAATAGTGAACAATATTTTAACTTCCTGACAACATTTTCAAAACTTGTACCCGAGTGTCGAGACATTTGGAGCCATCTCTTGTCTCCTAACATCATGAACTGACACATTTTAATATTGCAGCAAGAATTTCTTGTTCAAGTTCAGAAGAAGTTGGTTTTCAAAGTTTTTTGAGTCCATGTCTGTCTCTTTTGGGAGAGAGAATCTGTCCTGCTGTACTGAACAGTCTTTCAACAGTCTTTCAATAGTCTTTCAGTAATTTTTTAATAAGGCCATGGGTGGTGCGCATCTTCTGGCTGACTCTCCACGGTGGAATCCATTGCGAGTGTGTTAGCAGTGCTGTGGGTACGCCCAGCTCAATGACGTACAGTATATACTTTGTACTACAAAGTAGAACACACATTATTGGCCCAGGCGGATCTAACGTTACCTGCCCACTTTGCAGTGATTCAATGAACAAACTCTCCTCTCACCATTGGTTACTTTCAAACTAACAAACAAATAAAAAAAAAGTTTAAAAATCGCAATGTGAATGTATCTTGTAACTCACCGCATTACAGAAATGTAGTGTAGTAGAAAGTACAGATAGTTAATGTAAAATGTAGTAGAGTAAAAATAAAAAGTACCCACATTTCCGCCCTCATTTGCCCCACTCTGAGCCCTTGAGCAAGGCCCTTCACCCCCACCATCTGCTCGCCCGGGCACCCTAGATGCAGCTCTCTGCTCCACACAGAGGGCTGTGGTAGCTCGGTCTCTGTGGTTGTGTCAGGAAGTAATCAGCACATCTTCATGTGAGTTATTTCACTGGAGACGCCTGAAGGAGGAGCAGCTGAAAGAAGACAACAACAAGATGTTGGCTCCGGCGGACGTCATCCACCTGGGCCGAGCGCACGTTGTTTTGGCTCGTTACGAACGTCAGCTGATCGCAGGATGTTTTCTCTCTTCACACGTGGCTCGTTGCGGTTTGCAGCCGTGCAAAGTGTTTAGTGGTGCCTGCTGGGAACTCGTCATCCAGAGACGCT
>JBBPBX010028772.1:18176-36321 GCA_038048925.1 Garcialebias charrua | reverse complement strand
ATGTGTAGAAGTATGCATAATTATGTTTGTATACTGTAAAGTAAGTTTGTTCATGTTTTTTATTTGTATATATCAGGTGTATCCATTTGTATAAAACTATCATTAATAAAACATGGTTCATCTTCACCTTGTTTGAGGCATCAGTGTGAAAAGAGAATGGGAGTGTTCTGCTTCCACTTTTCAATTGTTAGACAACTTCTATCATATTCTGTTATTATTTTAGTAATACAAGTTCATAACATAAATAGAATTGTGAGGGTCCAGACTTAAATAAGGACAAAGGTGTTCAAAAATCCACCAAATAATTCAATTTAACAGTTCCAAAAATAAACTAACAAATAATTAAATTTCAATGAAAAATAAATCAAAAGATAATAACAAATTTGGCCCAACTTAAACAGGTCAACTGAAGTCTAACAAGGAGGAATGATTCCAGATTAGATTTTAAATAACTGATTTATGGGGAAGAAAAATGATCTATTTTACTGTGATCCACCTGATGAGCTCCACTTATACTTAAGGCTGCAGTCAAGTACTCTTCGCTGGAGCATTGATGCCTACTCATGGTATTTATGCTTCTAGCCAGTTTCTGAGTACAGTACTTTGAGAGACACTTACCTTGTTTTTTGTTGTGTTTCCAGTCCTCGTTTCCATCTTGGTCCTGGGACCAGTTGTCTGCTCATCGTGTCTTGCCCTCCAACCACTTGCCTGCCTCATTTCGCCCTCTGGGATTCATCTCAAGGAACTAAGGATTTCTCTGTAAAATAACAAACAAAACTAGATCAATCATCTTGAAAGAGCCTTCTGGTCAAGCCTTTCTGACAGTTTGTTTCATCTTCTAGGAAATCCAGAAGATCCCTGTACATGTGTACAGTATATAGACTTGCACTGTAAATAATAAACACTGTTACTTTTGCACCTCTTCGTCTTGTGTCGTTCTGGGTCTCATTACCAACTGGGTAAACCTTTGAAATCATAACACTATGACCACTTTATTGTTCTTTTTACATATTTTGTGCTAATTTCAGCTTACTTTTTTGTTGCTAGTTTTATATCTTTCAAAATATGAAACTTTCCCTTAAACATTATTCTCTTAAATCTGTTTTCTTTTTTATCTTGTTGAGATTTTAGCTACTGTTCTGCTACTTTTCTGCTACTTTTAACTAGCATTTTGATACTTTCAGCAAAAAAAATGCTACTTTAGCTAGTGTTTTGCTACTCATCAATATTTTCCTCTTTTTGCTGAAGCTTAGCAGTTTAAGCATCTGTCTTTTAGCTACTATATGTCATGTGTTTGCCCCTCACAGCCAGCCATGTTCATGTTTGTTGTTAAAGAAACTGAAGTGACCTAAAATCCGATATCAGTCTCCTTAAGTTGGTCACCCACCAGACTGGTCTAAGGGTCTTTTCTTCCACTTTATGATAAAGAGGCTCTGGGTCCTGCAAGGACAATAACCTTCACATCAACGTGAAGAAGACAAAGGAGATGATTGTGGACTTCAGAAGGAACAAACAAACCCCACACACCCCACTGAACATAGGAGGATCTGCAGTGGAAGTGGTCTCCAGCTACAAGTACTAGGTGTACGGTACACATGAAGACGGCTCAGACGGCTTAGACGAGCTGGTCTGAGAAGTTCAGACCTCACCTCCTTCTACAGGTGTGCAGTGGAGAGAGCAAATAAATAGAATCAATCTACTGTATTTTTTTAGTACCAGACAGTTCTCTTAAATATTCCTAATATTAAAGGTCCTGAGTTGACTCCTAATGCATCTTAGCATATATAACATTTCACCATATAAATGTACCTTAAATGTTTCAATGTTAATAAGCTAGTAACTTGCAAGAGACTTTGTTTTCATTCTCCAGATCAATACAGTGTTAAAAATAGTAAAACACCACAAGTGAAAATACTCACTTTTGGGATATGGGAAGTCACCTGCTGCATGATGAGGTTAAGCTGGACATCTTGGATCTTCTTCTGTACACCACCTGTCTGTTACACAGGTGGTAGATTGGATGCCGGTGTGTAGAGATGAAGGTGTTGTGTGGATTTTTTTCTGTAAAGAAAGTACAGAAGGCACATTAATTATGTATTTTTTTTAGCATTTTCCACATTGCTTGAAGTGCTTTGTGTACACATATGTAATCACATTTTAACTTTCTTAATACAACATAAATAATAATATCCAGGTTATTTCAATTGCATTCCATCCACAGTGATCTTTATAATATTAAAATTAAATTCAAATAATTATATAATCACTGTTTCATAACATGAAAAATTCAAACTATTTAATGCTTAAATCTTTCTGCTACTTGATTTATTTAAGTTTAGAGTGTCTTTGAAACAACAGCACAACTTATAATGAAACTAAAGTTTAACTAAACTAAACTAAAACTAAAGTTTATTTATTCATTCAGATTTATTCATCAGAAAATTTGCAACTGCTGCTAAACGAAACGAGACAAAAGTTAACTAACACAGACAGACACTCTGAGGAGTAAACAGTTCATGATGAGCTGAAGATGGACAGACAGGAGTCGTCTTCACACATTCGGGTTTATAACTAGCAAGTAGCAACTTTTATAATGTTGCAGTACACAACCATGAGCACAGCTAGCAGCTACTGTAACTGACTGCAACAACCACCCACACACGACACCACGTCCCGAACACAGATGAGAACAGCTCAAACTTTGCTCATGTGTGCTCAGCGATTTATTAAACTCACTAATTATTACTTGCTTACCTGTGTAGAAAGGCACCATTAATAATTACAGCTGTTTCAACGTCGCTAGTTGTCCGTGTGATCAGCTCTGACTGTAACAGAGATGGTCCCCCGCTTCCCCTCCTTCCTCGGCTCGAACCGGAAGTGCTGGCGATCCGTGGCGATAAGAGACGAGTCCAGGCTCGAGGGCGGCGGAAAATGCGACCTGTACAGTCCAAAAGTTTTGTACAGATGGGACATAAGCTACGGCCGCTAGCGGCCGCTAGTTATAATTAGATTCAATGGAAAAGCATGGGAAAAGCCCCCAGGCGGCGCCGAGCGGGGAAACCGGAAGTACGTCACTCACAATCAGAAAACGTTTTTTGAAACAAACAATCATTACTCATAAAATATTTATCCTACACAACTAAAAACATATATGCATGCATTTCGAAATATTTTTATTTTATTATTTCACTTTTATAAAAAAAAAAAATCTTCAAATGGTGAAGAAGAAGAGCTGCAGTTCAAAGGAGGGGCGGCGCCCCTAGCGCCCTCTAGTGGCGGCCGCCTCTGGTTATGATGAAAACGATCATTAAATACGCAATAAAAAAAACGGTCGATTTCTTTATCCCCCTACTAAAAATGGACTATTCCATCTTGACATCTTCCGGGTCAGAGGTGAACTCAGGGGCTAATTCTGTGGCTAGCTGTTTGTGCTGGGTACTTGGATAAATCCGCAGAGAACCCCGCTGTTTCAAGCCAAATTAACGCGGCCGGAGGATTTTATTGTGTGTTTTGTGTCGACCATTCGACGGTGAGTCGTTAGTTTTATGTATTTTAGTTACTTTTCATTAAATCTGTTGACTACCTATAGAATCTTGACATCTTCCGGGTCAGAGGTGAACTGGACGCTGAACTCTGTGTCCAGCTGCTTGTGCTAGGTTACTAATGGATAAATCCACAGAGAACCCCGCTGTTTCAAGCCAAATTAACGCGGCCGGAGGATTTTATTGTGTGTTTTGTGTCGACCATTCGACGGTGAGTCGTTAGTTTTATGTATTTGGGTTACTTTTATGTATAAATGCGGTGGCGACACACCCGTGTATTTTAGATTTAAAAGTGGTTTTAGGGATTAAAAGATCATTCTATTTTTTGTTGATTTCGTGGCCGAATAGAATATATGTACGTAAAGTATTAAATAAATCCTTTGATTTTTGTAATTTCATCCTTTTAGGATCATTTTTGTTACTTTTCAGTTGGCAGTGTAGTGCAAATATTGATAACGCTGCCGGCTATATATAAATATATATATATATATATAATATATAAATATATATATATATAAATATATATATATATATATATATATATAATATATATATATAAATATATATATATATATATATATATATATATATATATATATATATATATATATATATAATATAATATATATAATATATAAATAGCGGATTAGATTAGCTTCCCCTAATTTTCATAAGACATTTGTGCTTTTGAAATTGTGGACCTAAAAAAATTAATAAGCATTTTAGAAATTGTGGAACTAATTTTTTTGTTAGCGTTGCCCACCACTGGTTCAGAGCCAAGAGCCAGTCAGCAGAGGGGGCGGGTGCTCCTAAAGGTTAGAATTCTAGGATCGCCCCTGGTTCAAAATGGCACAAAAAATGTGGAACGAGAAAGATGCCGAACAATGCACGGAAGACAAATGTCTCACAACAGTGAGAATTAATGCTTCATAAACATTCACGCTGTCAGGTTTATGTTGCGTGCAGTCTGAAACGTGACAGTGTTCATGAGGTTTGTTGGCGGGCTGAGCCTTTAAGTCAATCCGGGCACCTCGGCAGGTCTGCGGATGACATCATTGATTCTGTGCGCGGTGTAAACGGAGAGGACTGGGTGTGGGACGCTGCAGGCACGGACTGACCTGCTCTCATCCTCGGAGAGAACAATCACAACTTCGCTGCAGCTGTTGTTCCTCACGGGGTTTCACGTGGAGGGTCGCGGTCTCCAAGGTGATGATCCGTCCCGAGCCGCGGGGACACGTCCATGATCCTGAGTGAGGAGGCACCAGGGCTGGTGAGGAGGTGTGTGTGTTGTTCGGGTAAACTGCAGGTGTGTGTGTGTGTGGTGGAGGGGCGCGGTTTTATGATGTCTGACTGCAGCTCTGGGTGAACATCTGGACCATAAACAAACATCACCGTGTCTCCTGCTGCAGTTTAGTTTAAAAAAATATATATTAAAAAAACACACAGACAGTGAGAAAAACACGATCAAATAAATAAATGCATGTCGCCCGCCGTCTCTCAGGCACCTTCTAATGAGAAAACACGGACTTTTGGTCGAACCTCGTTAATGACGTCATCTGTTTACAATTGGAGTACATGCGTTGAAGACGACTCTCAGCTACCCCACACCCAGTGAAGCTCAAGATGCTCGACTGAGGCACACAACCGTGTTTGTGTTGACTCAGGTTGAGTAGGAGCTGTGGCGGCCATGTTGAATTTGGCTACTTAGATAATGAGATGTAGAGGCATCTACATCCAGTCCTTTCTGAGAGCGCCATTAAAATCGGTCTATTGGTTGGTGAGATATTTTACTAACAAGTGCACACAGACACACAAACAACACCCTGTGTTCATCTTCTCTGCATTCTTTTAGCATTGGATGCTAAGGATTATTGTGATGCACTTTTCTTAGGCCTGTCTGAAAGCGTTTGGCACTGTGGATCATGACATCTTGTGTCATACTCATCAGTTTCTCAGATCACACCATTGGTTGGTTCTCTAACTGTCTCTCAGATCGGAGGCAGTGTTCAACATAACTGTACAGTACTTCCTCCAGTTATTAACAGTCAACAATGGTGTACCACAAGGTTCAGTCTTAGGACCCACCTTCTTCACGATCTACATAAGTAATGTAGGTCAGATCATCCCTGATGCATCCTTACATTTCTACGCTGATGATCTTCTTCTTCTTTCGGCTTTTCCCTTTTCAGGGGTCGCCACAGCGAGTCATCCTCCTCCACCTCACTCTGTCCTCTGCATCCTCTGTCCTCACTCCAACTACCTTCATGTCCTCTCTAACTGCATCCATATATCTCCTCTTTGGCCTTCCTCTGTGTCTTTTTCCTGGCAGCTGCATTTCTAACATCCTTCTACCAATATACCCACTGTCCCTCCTCTGGACATGTCCAAACCATCTCAGTCTGGCCTCCCTAACTTTATCTCCCAGTTGTTCAACATGTGCTGTACCTCTGATGATCTCATTCCTGATCTTATCCATCCTTGTCACTCCTAAGGAGAACCTCAGCATCTTCATTTCTGCTACTTCCAGTTCTTTCTCCTGTCTTTTTGTCAATGCCGCTGTCTCCAGACCATACAACATAGCTGGTCTCACCACTGTCTTGTAAACGCTGATAATACAATTGTTTATTGTCAAGCTAGAAAAGTTGCTCAGCTTTTCCAGGCTGTTTTTGACATCATCCAATCAGATTTGTTCAGTCTCAAACTGGTGCTAAATGCTGATCAAATCAAATGGATATTATGTTCAAACAGGAAGTCGGTCCCTGCAGTCCTTCCTTCTAGAGTATTTTATCTTTGAATGGTGTTCCTGTTGAGTTTGTTGACTCTTATAAATACTTGGTTAATTTGCATCTCTCGTTTAAGCCTCATGTCGAAAACATGGTAAAGAAATAGAAAGTAAAACTGGATTTCTTTTTCAGAAGTACATCCTGTTTAACTCTGAATGCTAGGAAACACCTTGTAACTGCGACTTTCCTCCCTCCACTGACTACAGTAACATTATCTACATGAACGCTCCTACATGAACTCTCTGCAGATGTTGGATGCTGTCTATCATGGTGCACTAAGATTCATAACTGGCTCTAACTATCGTACCTACCACTGCACCCTGTATTCACTGGTTAACTGGACATCATTAAAAGAAAGTTCATGCTCAATAATCTAGGTACCAAATCCAATCATTCTCAGTCAGGTCAAACGTTTCTATATAAAAAAAAAGAAACTGTCCAGATTACCCGACTGAGAATTATTGGACATCATTAACTTCACGCAGACTCTCTCACTGGTTTTCATCATTAAATCATTTCTTGGTCTGCTGCCTTCATACATCTCCTCCTACATGTCTTTGCGTGAGTGCAGCTACAGCGTGCGCTCTCAGGACATTATTACCTGCAGTGTTCCCTCTGTGAGGACTGAACTAGACAAAAGGGCCTTCTCCTACTCTGCTCCTGTTTCCTGGAATATCTTGTAAAAAGGTCTGAAGTTCTCGACCTTGACCTCACAAAGAGATTCTAAACATCTGTTAAGTTCCTGGCAAAGACCAACACAGACATGTTCCTGTTTTTTTCCTGTTTTCTGCAAGTACAGTACATCACTTTATAATGTAGCTTTTACTGTTTCGTTTTTATATAGTTTCTTCTATTTACTTTACTTTTCATTTTATATTATTTTTATATGATCACCTATTGATGTCTGTATTTCTTCTGTGTTCTGTTTAAAACAGGTCTTTCTTGTAAATGTGTCCTCGAGGCTCAATGAGGCTAACCTGTATAAACAAAGATTGAATGAAAGAAAAATCACCCTATAAAATCTTCCAGATTCGATAGTGGATGTTGGAATGTGTACATTGGGCTCTTGTCTGGAGGAGGATGGAGGTTTGGTCACTTCACTGAACCACTGATTCACATTAGGCAGCATTACTCTGTATGAATGCTGCTTTAGTACTAAAAGAAACAAAAAGTGTTGTAAGCTCTGGTCCAGATGACACAATTTAATATTTTTTGCTGCTTTAGTACTGATTCTCTTTATTCTTTGTCTTCTCTACCATATCGTTTTGGACATCAAATTAATTCTGTTCTGCATAACTTCTTATGCTACATTTAGCTTTTAGCTGTCATTTTATTTTTATTAGCTATTTTTTGTAACTTTTAGATGTGGGAGTAGATGTGGGAGTGGTGGCGCAGAGGTTAAGACGGACCGGTGAGCTTGTGATCAGAAGATTGCTGGTTCAAGCCCCGGTACAGACAACATCAAAAATGTGGGTGGGATAGGTGAAGCAATCACACCTGTCTGATGCCTTCATACATCTCCTCCTACATGTCACTGCATGAGTGCAGCTACAGCGTGCGCTCTCAGGACATTATTACCTGCAGTGTTCCCTCTGTGAGGACTGAACTAGACAAAAGGGCCTTCTCCTACTCTGCTCCTGTTTCCTGGAATATCTTGTAAAAAGGTCTGAAGTTCTCGACCTTGACCTCACAAAGAGATTCTAAACATCTGTTAAGTTCCTGGCCCACATCCCCCTCATCTGCCCCACTCTGGGCCCTTGAGCAAGGCCCTTAACCCACACCATCTGCTCCCCCTGGAACCCTAGATATCAGCTCTCTGCTACAAACAGAGGGCTGTGGTAGCTAGGTGGTCTGTGGTTGTGTCAGGAAGGGCATTCAGCATAAAATTTTTTTTGCCAAGTCTTCATGTGACTCGTTCGCTGTGGGGACCCCCTGACGAAGGGAGAAGCCGAAAGAAGAAAAAAAGGGAAAAAATCTAGCTTTTAGATAGGGTTTTGCTCATAATTTTTGTAGCTAGTGCTTTATTCCTTTTATCTTTAAGCTAGTATTTTGTTACTTTTACCTTTTTAGCTAGTGTTTTCTTCTTTTTAGCTAGTGTTTTGCTACTTTTTATCTAGTGTTTTGCTGTCTTTTAAGCTAGTGTTTTGCTCCTTTTTTTTAGCTAAAATTTTGTGCCTTTTTAGCTAGTGTTTTGGCTTCTTTTTAGCTAGTATTTTGTGCCTTTTTTGGCTAGTGTTTTGCCTTCTTTTTAGATACTGTTTTGCTCTCTTTACTATTTTGCTCCCATTTTGCCTAGTGTTTTCTCTCTTTTTAGCTATTGTTTTGCTCTCTTTTTTAGCTATTGTTTTGCTCTATTTTTTGCTGTTGTTTTGCTCTCTTTAAGCTAGTGTTTTGCTCTATTTTTAGCTAGTATTATGCTCTCTTTTTAACTAGTGTTTTGCTCTCTTTTGAACTAGTGTTTTGGTCTTTTTTAAGCTAGTGTTTTTCTCTTTTTTTAAATAGTGTTTTGCTCCCATTTAAGCTAGTGTTTTGCTCTCTTTTAAACTAGTGTTTTGCTCTATTTAGCTAGTGTTTTGCTCTCTTATTAGCTAGTATTTTGCTCTCTTTTTAGCTAATTTTTTGCTCTATTTTAAGCTAGCGTTTTGCTATCTTTTAAGCTAGTATTTTTGCTCTCATTTTAGCTAGTCTTTAGCTCTCTTTTTAGCTAGTATTATGCTCTCTTTTTAGCTATTGTTTTGCTCTCTTTTTTAGCTATTGTTTTGCTCTATTTTTTGTTGTTGCTCTATTTTTTGTTGTTGTTTTGCTCTCTTTTAAGTTAGTGTTTTGCTCTCTTTTTAGCTAATATTTTGCTCTCTTTTAACTAGTGTTTTGCTCTCTTTTAAGCTAGTGTTTTGCTCTCTTTTAAGCTAGTGTTTTGCTCTCTTTTAAAATAGTGTTTTGCTCCCATTTAAGCTAGTGTTTTGCTCTTTTTTAAGCTAGTGTTTTGCTCTCTTTATAGCTAGTGTTTTGCTCTCTTTATAGCTAGTATTTTGCTCTCTTTTTAGCTAGTGTTTTGCTCTCTTTTAAGCTAGAGTTTTGCTGTATTTTTAGCTAGTATTTTGCTGTATTTTTAGCTAGAGTTTTGCTCTCTTTTAAGCTAGTGTTTTGCTCTCTTTATAGCTAGTGTTTTGCTCTCTTTATAGCTAGTATTTTGCTCTCCTTTTTTAGCTATTATTTTGCTCTCTTTTTAGCTAGTGTTTTGCTCTCTTTTAAACTAGTGTTTTGCTCCCATTTAAGCTAGTGATTTGCTCTCTTTTAAGCTAGTGTTTTGCTCTCTTTTAGCTAGTGTTTTGCTCTCTTATTAGCTAGTATTTTGCTCTCTTTTTAGCTAATGTTTTGCTTTATTTTAAGCTAGCATTTTGCTCTCTTTTAAGCTAGTGTTCTGCTCTCTTTTTAGCTAGTGTTTAGCTCTCTTTTTAGCTAGTATTTTGCTCTCTTTTTAGCTATTGTTTTGCTCTCTTTTTACCTATTGTTTTGCTCTCTTTTAAGCTAGTGTTTTAGTGTCTTTTTAGCTAGTATTTTGCTATATTTTAGCTAGTGTTTTGCTCTCTTTTTAGCTAGTGTTTTGCTCACTTTTCAGCTAGTGTATTGCTCTCTTTTTAGCTAGTGTTTTGCTCTCTTTTCAGCTAGTGTTTTGCTCTCTTTTAAGCTACTGTTTTTCTCTCTTCATAGCTAGTGTTTGGCTCTATTAGTATCTAGTATTTTGCTCTCTTTTTAGCTATTGTTTTGCTCTCTTTTAATCTATTGTTTTGCTCTCTTTTAAGCTAGTGTTTTGCTGTCTTTTTAGCTAGTGTTTTGCTCTCTTTTTAGCTAGTGTTTTGCTCTCTTTTAAGCTAGTGTTTTGCTGTCTTTTTAGTTAGTATTTTGCTCTCTTTTTAGCTAGAGTTTTGCTCTCTTTTAAGCTAATGTTTTGCTCTCTGTATAGCTAGTGTTTTGCTCTCTTTATAGCTAGTATTTTGCTCTCCTTTTTTAGCTATTATTTTGCTATCTTTTTAGCTATTGCTTTGCTCTCTTTTAAGCTAGTGTTTTTGCTGTCTTTTAAGCTAGTGTTTTGCTCTCTTTTAGCTAGGGTTGTGCTCTCTTATTAGCTAGTATTTTGCTCTCTTTTTAGCTAATGTTTTGCTCCATTTTAAGCTAGTGTTTTGCTATCTTTTAAGCTAGTATTTTGCTCTCTTTTTAGCTAGTGTTTAGCTCTCTGTTTAGCTAGTATTTTGCTCTATTTTTTAGCTATTGTTTTGCTCTATTTTTTGTTGTTGTTTTGCTCTATTTTAAGCTAGTGTTTTGCTCTCTTTTTAGCTAGTATTTTACTCTCTTTTTAACTAGTGTTTTGCTCTCTTTTAAGCTAGTGTTTTGCTCTCTTTTAAGCTAGTGTTTAGCTCTCTTTTAAAATAGTGTTTTGCTCCCTTTTAAAATCGTGTTTTGCTCCCATTCAAGCTAGTGTTTTGCTCTCTTTTAAGCTAGTCTTTTGCTCTCTTTTAGCTAGTGTTTTGCTCTCTTATTAGCTAGTATTTTCCTCTCTTTTTAGATAATGTTTTGCTCTATTTTAAGCTATTGTTTTGCGCTATTTTAAGCTAGTATTTTGCTCTCTTTTTAGCTAGTGTTTAGCTCTCTTTTTAGCTATTGTTTTGCTCTCTTTTTAGCTATTGTTTTGCTCTCTTTTTTAGCTATTTTTGCTCTATTTTTTGCTGTTGTTTTGCTCTCTTTTAAGCTAGTGTTTTGCTCTATTTTTAGCTAGTATTTTGCTCTCTTTTTAACTAGTGTTTTGCTCTCTTTTAAGCTAGTGTTTTGCTCTCGTTTAAACTAGTGTTTTGCTCCCACTTAAGCTAGTGATTTGCTCTCTTTTAAGCTAGTGTTTTACTCTCTTTTAGCTAGTGTTTTGCTCTCTAATTAGCTAGTATTTTGCTCTCTTTTTAGCTAATGTTTTGCTCTATTTTAAGCTAGTGTTTTGCTCTCTTTTAAGCTAGTGTTCTGCTCTCTTTTTAGCTAGTGTTTAGCTTTCTTTTTAGCTAGTATTTTGATCTCTTTTTAGCTACTGTTTCGCTAACTTTTTAGCTATTGTTTTGCTTTCTTTTAAGCTAGTCTTTTAGTGTCTTTTTAGCTAGTATTTTTTATATTTTTACCTAGTGTTTTGCTCTCTTTTTAGCTAGTGTTTTGCTCTCTTTTCAGCTAGTGTTTTGCTCTCTTTTTAGCTGGTGTTTTGCTCTCTTTTAAGCTAGTGTTTTGCTCTCTTCATAGCTTGTGTTTGGCTCTATTTGTACCTAGTATTTTGCTCTCTTTTAGCTATTGTTTTGCTCTCTTTTAAGCTATTGTTTTGCTCTCTTTTAAGCTAGTGTTTTGCTGTCTTTTTAGCTAGTATTTTGCTCTCTTTTTAGCTAGTGTTTTGCTCTCTTTTAAGCTAGAGTTTTGCTGTATTTTTAGCTAGTATTTTGCTGTATTTTAGCTATAGAGTTTTGTTCTCTTTTAACCTAGTGTTTTGCTCTCTTTATAGCTAGTGTTTTGCTCTCTTTATAGCTAGTATTTTGCTCTCCTTTTTTAGCTATTATTTTGCTCTCTTTTTAGCTATTGTTTTTCTCTCTTTTAAGCTAGTGTTTTTGCTGTCTTTTAAGCTAGTGTTTTGCTCTCTTTATAGCTAATGTTTTGCTCTCTTTATAGCTAGTATTTTGCTCTCTTTTTTAGCTATTGTTTTGCTCTCTTTTTAGCTATTGTTTTGCTCTCTTTCAAGCTAGTGTTTTTGCTGTCTTTTTAGCTAGTGTTTTGCTATCTTTTAAGCTCGTGTTTTGTTCTCTTTTAAACTAGTGTTCTGCTCTTTTTTAAGCTTGTGTTTTGCTCCCTTTGTAGCTAGTATTTTGTACCTTTTTTAGCTAGTGTTGTGCTCTCTTTAGTGTTTTGCTCCCATTTTGGCTAGTGTTTTGCTCCATTTTTAGCTATTGTTGTGCTTTCTTTTTAGCTATTATTTTGCTCTCTTTAGCTAGTTTTCACTCTCTTTTAAGCTAGTGTTTTGCTCTCTTTTAAGCTGTGATTTGCTTTAAAGCTGCACTATGTAACTTTGTAATGCAGTCTGTAACTTTTCTAACAATAAATTTTTAACATATTTCTTCACTCTGTCACTATCTACTGACAGACTGATGTTAGACAAAGTAATCTCTGAAAAAAACTATAGTCCCCTTGCTTCTCTATCAGCATTTATAAAAACACAGAGTGACCCGTCCTTAACCAGCCAATAAAAACAGAGTTTGTAACCAGCCAATAAAAACAGAGCTTGAATTTGAATCAGCCAATAAAAACAGAGCTTGAATTTGAATTTCAGCAGAGCCCCTCAGAGCCATATATGGCTCTGAGGGGAGGGATCAGAATGCTTTGCCTGTTGAAAATTTTTCTAAGTTCTGCACTCTACAGAAAGTTACACATAGCACCTTTAAGCTAGTGTTTTGCTCTCTTTGTAGCTAGTATTTTGTGCCTTTTTTATTTAGCGTTTTGTTCTCCAGTGTTTTGCTCCCATTTTTGTTAGTGTTTTGCTCTCTTTTTAGCTATTGCTTTGCTCTCTTTTTATCTATTGTTTTTGCTGTCTTTTTAGCTATTGTTTGGATCTCTTTTTGGCTAGTGTTTCACTCTCTTTTAAGCTAGTGTTTTGCTCTCTTTTAAGCTAGTATTTTGCTCCCTTTGTAGCTAGTATTTTGTGCCTTTTTAGCTAGTGTTTTGCTCTCTTTAGTGTTTTGCTCCCATTTTGGCTATTGTTTTGCTCTCTTATTAGCTATTGTTTTGCTCTCTTTTTAGCTAGTGTTTTGCTTATTATTAAGCTAGCTTTTTGCTACTTTCACCTAGCGTTTGGCTGCTTATAGTTGTCATTTTACTTCCTCCTGCTTTGTTTTTCACCTTTTAACTTTTAGCTAATGTTTTGCATCAGTTGGCTTTAACCCACTTATACTCTGTAGCTTTTTCAGTCATCCAGCGCTCAACATGCACCGTATTTTCACGGAAAATATAATTTATTTTGTTTAACTTTGCCTTCCATTTCCTCTCTCCTATCGCGCTGGCATGTGGTTTAATTTCTTTCATGACACAGCAGTCTGCAGGGCTCATAGTTTTTTGTAAGTCTGCATCTTTGCACCACAGTGTCCTTTTCCTGTATTGATTACAGCTGATTGATGAGAGCTTTGTGCACGTTTGTGTGTGTTTAACTCTTCAGTACCCGTAAGTTGAAACGCTCAGGAGAAATGGAGCTACGAGTGGGGAACAAATACCGCCTCGGTCGGAAGATAGGGAGCGGATCCTTTGGAGACATTTACCTCGGTGAGAAGAACAAGGCTTTTTAAACATACTGATTGAACTGCAACATGTTTCTTTCTGCCTCACCCCTCTCATCTTTTTCTCCCATCAGGTTCAAACATCACTACAGGAGAGGAAGTTGCCATCAAACTGGAATGTGTCAAGACCAAACATCCACAGCTCCACATCGAGAGCAAATTCTACAAAATGATGCAGGGTGGACGTAAGACACACAGAGAGGTGTACACACCCTGTTACTGTGTCAGATTTAAACCACGCAGGCCAGGGGTGGGCAACATTTTCTTTCCAGAGTGCCAAGTCAAGTTATTTAAAGTGAAACTAAACCCAGGTTGAGACGGTAACTCCTCCTTCCAAAATCTCCCTGAAAATGGGCGTGTCGAGAGACAAGGAGGGGTGGAGTTATGGTGTGCTCACACCAAAAACGTTTTGACCTCCGAAAATGCTCCTCACGCACGGAAGTGGACGCGCTGCCCAGTGTTGTCCAAACTGTAGTGTTGCGGCGGCTTCGTTGCTGTGGCGACGGGGTGTGGGAGGAGCTTACCGGTATACAGAGTGCACTCCGCCAGGCGAGGAGCCTTTTATTTCCGTCTCTGTCGAGCAGACTTGACTGGTCGTGAAGGAATTGTCGCGAACACACAGCTACAATGAGTTTCTCTTCCATAGTCCACGAGCTCGCGAGTCTTTTCTTTTTTTTTCCGACAAACAATACGTCACATAGTGCGCGCGCACCCTCGTTTCCGCGTCACATAGGGACTCTCCCACTGCCCCCTCTCTTCTGCCCCCCGACTCTCCCTGATTGGTTGACACACCAACCAATCAGGTGGAGTTGAGCGGCGTTTGAAAGTTTGAACCGCGAAATCTTCAACATGTTGAATGCTCGGTTTGGAGGTGGAAGCCGGTTCACGTGCACGAAAAAACGCTACTCAGCACGCTCAACACGCACGCGACCTGACGCCAGACGCCAGGAGGTGCCTGTAAGTGCGTCCACCATTGACTTTACATGGAGGCTGGAAGCTTTGGAGGTAAAAACGCTGCTCGGTGTGAGCACACCAGTAGAGTTGTGCTTTTGTTCACGCCTCCACCTGCAACAACCTAAAGCAAATTAAACCTCTAGCCAACAACATACACCAAGCAACAACAAAGAATAAACATGTAGATGTATTTATCTATTCCACCCATTCCATCCAAAACCAAAGGCCTAAAACAATGAAAATGAAAAGAAAAATAAAACCGCTTGTCAGGAGTGAAATGCAGCATTTCCATATAAGGTATGCACTTCTCATCTCTGCAGGGGATTGGCTCTGCTTGAACCACCTGTGTGACATCACACATGAGCAGACATGTCACACATGAGCATTTGCACAAATAAGAAAATTAAGGTGTAATCCACCAGTTCAACCCATAGAACTACCGTAAACACATTTTTAGACCAAATATTGCCAAATATTGCCAATTTACACAGATATGCACAATTATGTGAGAATAAACACAGCCATAGTGCTAGATAACATTTTAAACACATTCCAGGGAGTTTATCAGCTAAAAAAAAGTTAATTTTGGGTTTAGTCGCACTTTAAATCAATCAAAGGGCTGTATATTGAATTGGAAATGAAAATTTTGTCAAGACAGCTAATCTAAGAGACATTTCCAGGCTTTTTCTTGTTGAAGCATAGTCAGCACGCTTGTTGAAAATATGCTTCCCCAATACCATGTAGAAATATATGACATACTTTCACTAAAAGTCAAAAAGTCAAAGTCAAAGTCAACTTTATTGTCAGAACTGCAATATGTACAGGACATACACAGGACCGAAATTGCGTTTCTCTCAGTCCCTCGGTGCAACAGTAACCATCTAAACACTAAACACTAAAACATTTAATAAACATAAGCATAAAATAGTAAAAGTGTAACACTGTCCTGAGTTTTTCATAATAGTATAAAAGTATGAAAATTTACACCAACACTGAAACACCAAACACCCAATGAACATAAGCATAAAATGAAATAATAAAAGTGTAATACTGTCCTGAGTTTTTACATAGTAGTATAAAAAGTATAAAAAGTATATCTATAAAATAAACTGAAGGTTCTAGCATTGACATTTGCAAAGAGTGGCACAGCAGCATATAAGTTAATGTACACAGTATATGTATGAGGTAGTTGATGTTGGTATAGAGGCAAAGTGGCATATGCAGTGAGGCACATAAGGCACATTTGGCATCCTTAGATAAGGCTAGTCAGAGAATGCTGTATATGTATCTGCAGTAGTGTAGATAAAAGTAGTGTAAATGTAAACAGTAGTAATAAATGTAAACAGTGAATGTAAACAGTAGTATGACTATAGGCAGTAATGTAATACAAACATTAGTGCAAATATGAGAAGTAGTGCAAACTGAATGAGTACATGACCGAGAGTTTAGTGAATAACCCGTTTGATGACACAGGGTCCAGTGTTAAAAACTTTGTGTTGAGTGGTAATGTGTGAGAAAGTTTTTTGTGTTAAGGCAGTTCAAATGGGAGGGGAGGCAGAGCAGGCAGAGTGTTTAGCATCCTGACTGCCTGATGAACAGATCCGTCTCTCAGTCTGCTGGTTCGAGCCTGGAGACTCCTCAGTCTCCTCCCTGATGGCAGCAGTCTAAAGCGTTAAACTCTTGTGCAACATATTTCCTAGCTTAAAATATGCTACAAATGTTATGTTTGCCTTTTTTTTTGGTAAGGTTTAGTCTAGTTCTGGAAACACAAAAACTTAACAGAAAAAAAATTGGCCTATCTTAATCCAAAAGTTTTACATGTATTTGATGTTTAATTTAGATCTTCATTAATGAAAGGCAGGTTTTCATCAGCTTGTTCATTTTAAATGTTTTAATTAGGGATGTTGGGGGGCCTAAATGGAGATGGTTCATGGTCTACTTTTGGCCCTGGGGCCATATATTGCCCATGTAATTGTAATAATAATAATAATAATAAGTGCTATGTGTGGTCATCATTGTATGTTCCCAAACAATGGTGCAATTAGTTCTCTGCAGCTAACCCATCACATCTGAGATACACCCAGGTGGAGAAGTGGGCAGCTATATACTGTATCTTCCAGCCTATATATTGCACCTTTTTGCCTAATTTACATAGTCTGCAACTTATACTGTATGCCCAATCGACTTATTTATGATTTTTTTCCCCACATATATAAACCAATTTTTGGCTGCGATATGACTGATTTCATTCATTCTGAAATTGAAAACATTAAACACTACCATTTTCAGCTGCTAGATGGCGTTCATAGTATGGCATGCCATTGTATCATGTAATAGGTAAAAGTGGCTATTAATGACACAATCGGCTTGCCAAAGACTGCTACCTTCGTCCAGCTCGCCTGGAGCAACCGTCAAATCAGCTTCATTTCATTGCACCGCCCCGGCGAAATACAGCTGATTTGACCGTTGAAGTGCATTTATTAAGTGAAAGTTCAACTGAGACACACATTTACTATAATGTTGATCTAACAAATTATTATTTTAGGTTCTTATCTTGTTAAATTTAGAAGAAATGTGCAGCGTTCCTCCTTCCTGATTTCCTCCCTCTGCGCGCTCCCGGAGCACCGAGGCAGTGAATACTTTTGAAATGCAGCAGATTTGACCATGAAAGTGCATTTATTAAGTAAAAGTTCAACTGAGACCACCTTAACTATAAAGTTGAGCAAACATAAATGTTTTTAAGTGTCAATCTTGTTAAATTCTTGTTAAAGTCCTCCCGTCCATGCTCCCGCAGCCGCCATTTGGCAGACAATCAATTTTTGGCACAACACAGGCCCACATTTCTGGGTTGTCAGCAGTGCTGCATAACAAACACAACACGTCAGGTGTGACTTACATGGCAAATTGAATTATTTATGGATTTTTCCAAATTATTAGACATTTTTGGACTGATACGACTTATAGGCCAGAAAATACGGTATGTGCCCGAGGAGCAATTAGGATAGGTGCTTGCTCATAGACACCATATGTGGGAACGGCTGGGTCGACCTGGGACTTTTGGGTCCCGAGTCGGCTGCCCTACATTTACCACATCTTGGCCCTGTGATGCAGAATGATTGTTGTGCATAAACACCCTCGCAGGCTGAGGGTATAACACTTAGAAAATAAACACATAAGCTGACAAGACCCCATGACTAAGACAAAGATGGAGTGTGAGCTGTTTGGTTGCAACCCTAAGCACAAGGTTATGCTCAATATGATGTTGCCAGATCTCACTCAATTTGTTAACTCTCCAAGCATGTGTTAGAAACCATTCTCATCTACGGTGATGTCAAATTTTAACTCAATATGTGTGAAAATGACAATGTTATAGACATTTTTGTGTTGGCCATTGAGTAGTTGTGTTAATAGTATATCATGGTGTTGTCTGTGCTCCATGTGGCAATAATGAATCCAGTGGTAATGACTGAAGCCTAACCAACCTGTTTCCTTGTTTCTTTTCCTCCCACCCCTCAGTGGGAAT